>JAQFXY010000960.1:0-14481 GCA_034693865.1 Ceratophysella sigillata | reverse complement strand
CAGTTGCTCCCCGTCAGTTGCTCCCCGTCAGTTGCGCCCCGTCACCCGAAGATTCCTTATGTTCAGTTTGCTATTGGCGTGAACGTTATTGTACAGTCGTAAATGGTGATATTAAATTAATTAGGTTAGGTTAGGTTTCCCAAACACCCAGAAGATTCCTTATGTACAGTTTGCTATGACTGGGGCACAATTGACGGGGCGCAATGGACGGGGCGCAAATGACTGGGGCGCGACTGACGGGGCGCAACTGACGTAGAATCAAAATTACAATATCAGGGATTTACAAGAATTGTGATAATGGATACTCATACTGTACGTATTTTCTATTTCAGATATCCAAACGCTCTCTGTTTCTGCTAAATCTCCTCAGAGTGGTAAGCATTCAAATTCAATGATAATTATATGTTGTGTTTAATAGCGGAAGTTTTGTAATATGTGAAACACTTGGAGTGTGATAGTAAGTAAGCCCGCTTTCCATAGTGATTTTGTTAGTTCTTCACAAATGATCAGAATACATATTGTTTTATGCAGCTAACTTGATCCCTGAATCCAAAACGAATGAAAAATTACCTTGGCTCCAAATCAGGAGGGAAATACTCGAATGCGTTTGAAGCGAAGGTCATTTTTCCATGTGCTTTGTTTTGGTTTGCATGGTTCTTCAGGTAACAAGTTAGCTCTGCATAAAACGAATATATTGAAAATATTATTTAAAAATGCATATGTGGAAGAATAAAATTATTTAGAAGAAACGAGGTACATATCTTCTACTTTGTCTTTTAAATACTTTGATTTGAAACTTTATTATCTACAAATGAAGGGATTTAGACAAAACAAATGGCGTAGTTTTCTACTTTGAATCTTACTATACGTATCTTGAAGACCATAAGTATCTTAAGATACGTACGTAAGAGTGTACTTTGGAGTATCTTCTACCTTTTTATGTTGCAGCTTAATTTGTTGTGCTAAAATACAAGTAACTTCATGATACATTTACATTTATCTTGCCCAGCTCTGCAAATAATATCACGTACAAACTCGCTTAATTACAAATTCCTATATCCGACTTACAAACGAACCGTAATAATTACGAGCCCATTGTCGTGCGTAATTGCGGTCATGCTTTACTCGTTGGTGACTGTTCTCAAGTTACTAATCGAGTGTACTTAGTATTGTTTTATTTTTATTTTACCCCTTTTCTTTGACCCACAGGCGATGATGACGAGATAGAAGAAATACCGGTGGTTAAAGTTCCGCCTCTAATCGTAACGATAGAGGATTTGCCTAAGATCTCCGAAGCTAGTGCTGACTGTAGCGATGAAGACCGAGGAGTCTGTGCCTACTTAGCAGAGGATCCTGAGACTGAAATTACGGCTGGAGAAAATGTGGCCGATGTTGCCAAGACTGATTTGAGCTCAGAAGTTGTTGGAGGCCCTGTCACAACGTCTTTACGTACTCAAGACTTCCCTGGTGGGGTCTACGCTCAGGCTCTGGCTTCCGGCCGGGGAGTCTTTCGTAATGTTTATAGCAATTCCCATTTGTCTCTACCAAATCTTGACAATTTTGCCACTGGAGTGGAACACCCGTTGCTGTTAGTTCCCGAAGTTGAGAGCCCAGGGACTTACAACCGTGTGAATGATATTTTATCGAGGCGGCGACGTACGAGGAAATCCGCATTGTCGACGAATACGTCTCCCAGTCAAAATCAAGATTAATTTCACTATAAGCACAACCTGGCCATACGTATCCACGAATACCTGTTGCAATAGTATAACATCCCGTTTATCTTAACGAAGAAGTGTGCAATTCTAATTTTCTTATATATATACATCATCACCCTAATCTGTTAATCAGAAAATCACATTCTTAAACTTCTCATTCTTTTTCTCATTTGTCATTCATAAAATTGTGTACAGGGGAGTAAATTCCAGACCACGTGCATGTGCCACCCGGTTATCGCCAGTCACAAGTCCGACAAACCAATTAAACAATTATGGGAACATGTTAATGACAAAAATATTATAGCTCCTTACGTACCTGTCCTAACAGAAACTTATATAAACTTAATAGTAATATAAACTTAAGCTAATAATAACCTAACATAATAGATTACTAGTATTGTAGTGAAATAGTTCCTTGGAAATTCGTTGCATTAGAAACGGAGTATTTGCTGCTAATTAATTGCTATTTCGAATTTTAAGTCGTTGACACAATACTGGTATATCTAAAGTGGGATACTTTTTTCTGTTTAAAGTAGTTGCATATTAGTATTATGAAATGCTGTCTATCTTCTGTAAAACGTATTGTTATTATTTATTAGTAAGAACATACATATCATGCACTAAGTCTATGTGTGTATTTTATTCACAATGTGCTCCATTCATTGACTTTGTACATATGTAGTACTATTATTATGAGGTATTGGTTTTATACATACATAGTAGTACTTAGTGCCAATTACGTTTTTTTATTTTTCTGCAACAAATCATTACATATATCTATCTTATACCTAACTAAATACGAGTCCAAGGAGAGAGAAATAAGGCTTTTTCTAAGTCAGGAATAAATGACAATAATACTTAACTCTGTACCTTAATAAAATTGAGCCTTATATTTTTTTGTAAATTGTATAATGGACGTTGGTATGTACAATATTTGTGCTTGGTATTAAGAATAGTATATTTTTGACATCTTTGCTTAATGAATATAACCACTTGCAATGAAACTAGAGGTAAAACCCTAATACGCTGTAATAACTATTTACATTTATGTTAGGTTAGGTTTTCCGGAACACCCACGCTCTTATGTCTTATGATTGTGCCGTGCTTCGATTTTTTACTTGACTAAATCTCACCGTAATTGGTAATTACGAGCTTATTCCAGAAAATTTTAGCAGTAGAATAAAATAAGGCACGTTTAAATTTATACAACTAATTGAAATTGAAACAATCAATAAAATAAACCATTCTTCTTCAAATCTCATCGTTTGTTTCAGTAGTAATAGCAGAACAGACAAGCAAAGTTGTAATATTATACGCAATGCACTTCAAGGCATCAGCGTCACTGCAGCTGCCAGCAGGTGCAGAGTGCAGAAGGGCTAGTGCTTTATTATTATTACGTGTACGTCGTCGTCGCCGCCTACTAAATAGACTTCTGCTTCTGCAGCTTCAATTACAAATTAACTCCATCATCACATTCACTTATTATTGGATATTATTATTTCAGCATCCTTTCACTTCTTCACAGGACGGCCGCTCATATACTCGGTAAAAAGGTAAATTCTAAAGAAACTCAACTACACGCTTGCTTTGCCGTGCTGATAAATTATAATTAGACTTAAATGCAGGTGCTAACTATATGCTTCCATTTCCATGCCCATAGTTTGCATTTGATCAAATTAACAATGTAGCTCTTGTTCTTTAATGGAAATGACGGCAAAGACGAGTCACTTATATATGATATCGACGAATGTTTGATTCCGAACAAGCAAGCGCTTACTCATATACTTCAAACACGTCACCAGAAAAATTTTTAGGATTGAGTTTAGGCAAGTAGGTATGCAAGCTAGGGACGGGATCAAGATTTAGATTTAACAACCCGTAATGATTCCATGTCAGGATAATTGAAATCCCCTTCCAAATTCCAATCTCCGAAACACAATTACATGAAAGTATGCTCTCCGAATCGCCGGTGCAACTACTCTACATGTTTCGGAAATCTATGTACTTATTTTGTTTGTATTGTCATAACAATCATAGCATGTTAAGGTTTGAATTGATTTAAGTATGCTCAGGATGTTTAGACCTTGTTTATTATTCTCTTCTGCTTTACATTTTATTTTATTTACAATCCTTTATTCAGGCTTCCACTCTATAAATAAATGTCAACACCGTATGTGTGTTGAAAAGGACAATTTGTCAAACAACCCATTACTAACCAAACCTCTAACGTTCCGAAACAAACCTATCCTAAATCAACGTCTAAGAACCCTGGGTAGTAGGCCCAAGGTGGCCTAACTCGCTTTTCTCGGTTTCTCTTGCTGGGCGGAGAAACAGTTTTTCAGATTTGTTTGGGACAATAATCAAAGGCGGAACGCTGAGCAACTTTGAATCTGAATCTTTGAATGAAGGCTTTCAGCCAGCCTGCCTAGGAGGTAAAATGTATTATTACCTGTCGCCTCAGTACTAAATCCTGCACTTTCAAAAATTCATGATTTGAGAAAACATATCTGAGGTCAGGTCGTCTTCTTGTTCATTCTTAGGTCTATCTGTTGTCTCTGTTTCTTCTTCCGGTTCGTGATATATCTAACTACAAACTAGGGCGATTGAGGGATTGGCACAAGGGACATTGTGTCGAGTAAGTGGACCAGGGTGTGGCGAGAGTGGACTGCAAGATGACCATCATCGTCTTTCTCATCGACACCTCGGCGTCCATGAACCAGAGGATCTTCCTGGGCGGACGACCGTCACTTCTCGATGTTGCCAAAAGTGCCGTCGAGTACTTCGTCAAGGTCAGTAGTAATTATACACTCCAGTTTTCTGTAAGCCATATGCATTTACATTCATTGGAATTGTGTACTAACCAAAATGTTAGCGTTAGCTTTCTCCATCTGGGGCTTCAATACTGTACAACGTCTAATGAATTACTATGTAACTGGTTTGTCTTGTGTTTAGTGTCAAATGTGTGATTTGTAAACCATTACTCACATCTTACGTGCCTTTATCAACCCTATTTAGCACTACCAACGTGCGTCAACAATAAATTGTATTCATTCAAGTGAGGGAACGGAAGAGGTGAAGGCAGCCATATCCAAACCTTACGCTTTCCCTTATCGAACTTTTATTTATCTTTTATTGTAAACTACGCTGTGACCTGTATTTATTATTGTAAATTGCCAGGACCATGAGGCAAGTGCTTTAAATGCTACCGTAAGTAAAGTATGAGTAAGTACAAATATTAGAATTATTTGCTCATACTATTATTTACAAGAGGTTTAGGTAACTCTCCAAGAAGCACGAAGTACTCGCAGATAGGATACTAAAAATAATACTAGCAGATCATTGTTTGGTTCACTCTGTTAGGCCTTTACTATTTTACTATTCATGAGACCTTACTATGAGTACAAATATATTCTGACAGGTTCGTCAGCGGTCTCCAGAGTCAAGAGGAGATAGGTACATGCTGGTCTCTTTTGAAGACCCTCCAAACAATATTCGAGCTGGCTGGAAGTGTAACTTGTCCACTTTTATGTCAGAATTGAAGAACTTACATGCTAATGGTCTTACGACCTTGGGGACAGCACTTCGGCATACGTTCGACGTGCTCAACGTGAATCGAATGCAGCACGGAATTGATACATATGGACAAGGACGATGTCCCTTCTACTTAGAACCGTCCATCATTGTCGTAATATCCGATGGCGGACGACTTTGCTCGAGCTCTGGCGTTTCAGATGAGGTACGCACCAGTCTTAAATTGAAAAGTTTTTGAGTTTTTGTTTTTCAATTTTGATGTACCGTACTGTGATTATGTACTATAGATCAAGCTTCTGGGAACAAGTCCTGGGGCGGAGTTAACACGTGAGCCGTTCCGATGGGACCAGAGGCTCTTCGGCCTTGTTCTCCGGATGAGTGGACAGCCTTCTAACGAGCGAGAAACGGGTATAGTTCCACCTGATGACTCTCCAATTGAAGCCATGTGTGAGGCCACTGGAGGACGATCATATGCCATTACTACTCATCGCATGCTGCATCAGTGTATTGAGTCGATTGCCCAAAAAGTTGTTGCCGGGGTTGTTCTTCACCTCGAGAAATGGGGTCCGGATCCTCCTTTACACGATGGTAGGCTATTCTTCGGTCTAGGCCTCCCTTGGTAAAGGCTTTAAAGATCAGCTGACAGATCACAAAGTTTAAAGTAGGGTATTATATCCAAAAGTCTGGTCGAAAATTCTAACGCTGATCTAGCAGAGGTATTACTGAAATCATGTACTTACTGAATTATTTTAATGTCCTACCAAAGGGACACACAAGCATGCTGAATTGTGTACCTCTGCAAAGTAAGTGCGATACTGAATATGATCGATGGACGTTGTGTTGTAAGTAGGCGCGTTTTCGAAAACGCTGCGCGTATTAGTAACGGAAAAACATCTTACTTCAAGAATATTAATTTGTTAAGGAAGTAGTGAAGTAGGATGGATACACTATGAAAACCAACTATGGTATGATAGGAACATCAAGATACGCAGCTATAGCGATTCAGGATACAGTTTACATAAGACATGTAGCTTTTGCGGAAATTCTTGTCGATACAAATGATCTAGCAATACAAAGCTCAATCGGCAACGAAAGTTCTGTCATATGGGAATTCGGTTAAGTTAGCTAGGATAGTAGTAAATCATGCGCCGTTAATTTCCATTGCCGTAATTCCGAGCTTTACCTTAAAAGTTTATTCTGATTTTTAACAGGTGAGGAAGAAGATACGAAATGGCACTCCACTCGTCGAATGATTCATGTTCCTCGTTCGGCTCAGAAAGGTGGGTTTGCTGGCGGCTGTTGGCCAATTCCAGAATCGTTCTTTCCCGAACCATCCCTGCCGTCTCTTTCGCCTCGTTCAGCTCATCCCAATGTCCGGTTCACATGCGTCCCACACGAGCCGCTTGTCATTGAAAATTTTCCGTTTGACAAATACGAGTTAGAGCCGAATCCATTAACTCAATTTATTCTCGCAAGGAAAATGGTTGGAGTTTGCTGGCAGGTATGAGATACATTAGGAATATTTTGAATCGCGAATTGAAACCCTGGAATCGTTGAATCAAATTGGCAAATCAAATACGAAAATTAGTTATTGCTATTAATTGTAGGCTTTCATTTTGATTTTTGAAATCTGAATTTGAATTCAGGATTCTCTAATTACAACATGCTTGCAATACCTCCTGAATATTTTAGACTGCATAAGCTTGGGAGGCATGTCAATTGATTGGCTTGTGTCTTTCCAGGTATTTCTTCCCAATAGCTCCAAAACAGGCGTGCTCGGCAGTACCTTTGGCTACCTGAAAGCCTCCACAAACCTCACTGGAGTGAATCTATTCGTTATGCCATACAACTATCCCGTTCTCCTCCCACTACTTCAAGAACTGATACAAAATCGTCTCAAGCCAACGAACGAGTGGAGAAATCAGTTCGCCATGTACTTGTCCTCCATTCCTCCATACTACATGGGCCCTTTGAAACGAGCTCTGCTTCGAATTGGAGCCGGAAACATTGCCCAAACAGTACCTGAGGAGAACTACTTGTCGTACAGCGTACTCAACTACTTGAAGAAGTTGAAGTACCAGGCCAAGATGGAATACGAGAAAACGTGCACGGAGATTGGCGCACGGGTTCAAGCCAAGGAAGTCCAACAGGTTAAATTCCAATTCAAAAACCCATTTGACATCCCTCGTGAGGAACTCCTTGAGTCTCTGGCTAAAGTAAAGGCTCAATTCTTCCGTCCTAATACGTTTCTGGAGAGTAAGGAGGCTCTCCACATCCAACCAATTCAACAAATGGGAAACTACCAGGAATATCTCAAACGACTTCCGAGTCCTTTGCGGGAAATTGAGTCGACTCCGCTACGACAACACATGTTTGGCAATCCTTTCAAGATCGACAAGCGGATTGTGATTGACAAGATTGATGAAGCAGACTTGGAGCCTAGCCCACTCGATCCAGCCGAAATTCTTCCGCATCTAAAGCTGAAACGGAAGCCAGGTCCCTTGCCTGCCAACTATCACTTCATTCCAATGAAGGATCGGCCTGAAGGGTCGGCTCCCTGGGGAGAAGCTGAACAGCAGATGTTCATCGAACCACCGCCGAGTCTAGTAACACCAATCGGGAATAGTCTTGGAGACTTTGAGTCAGATTCCATCTACTTGGATGACGATGACATGGACGATGAAGACATGGTGATAATTCAAAAATTAATGAAAATATTTCAATTCGTCTATCTAGTGTAGTCTCTCTAGTTATTGGAAAGAAGTAGATAGTAGATTCGAAAGTAGTAGTGACAATTCATGTATTGTAGAAGTCAAGGTATTTACAAATTGTTATTTATAGGTGCTTGACTTGGACCCACCAGCTCCAGATCCCGCTCAAGAAGATAACATTGACCAAGTTCCAACTGAGCCGCCTGGTTCCGAGTCTGGAAATGACGATGAAGAGGAGGCGGAGGAAGATACTGAAGTACAGGAAGAAGTAAGGATGATGAAAGTTAAAGTCTGGTTTTTCCATATTATCGTTATATGTTACTTGCACGGTAGAGCTGGTAAAACTGGTTCTAGTTGGACACATGATGCATCATCTAGCTGGATGAAGTAGTGCGATGTGAACTGACCCAGTGTAATTTACTCTGTGTTGACAGGAGGAGATGGAAGAAGACGAAGAAGTTGAGGAAGAAGAAGATGCAGAGACGGAAGAAGACACGGACGAAGAGGAGAAGGAGGAGCCTTCTGTTCCTCCTTCATCCGTCATGGACGAGGCCACAATTTGGCGTAGGAATATTGAGTTGCGAGACCAAATTTTTCGAGAAATCAGACGTCCACTTGTTCGTAAGTTTAGCCTTCCTAACAACTCACTCGTGTTACTCCGACTTTTAGTTGAGATTGCATTGCACTTGAAATATTCTACCTTACCTCATCGTCCTTAGCTAGTTACACACGTTCTCTCCTCATCCTGATAGTCGTTTCATTAATCATCCGATAGAGCAAACCAGCTATCACTATTCGCCATGCCTAAGAGTGCATAGTGGGAATATATTTCTGGAATCTTAAGATTCTTAAGAGAAATATAAATATATAAACTTCGGATAGAAAGAAACATGCATGCTTACACACATACATGTACTATCAAATACATATATGTATAAGCTCTTTAGAGGTGAACATAGTGAGTTGTAGATTCTGTTTATGGGCTCCAGGTCATTCGATTTCGCCTGACCCAAATGATGGTTACATTTACCTTTACTATGTTGTTACAAAGTTGTAACTTACAGAGTCAAATCGTGAAGTTTATGTTACCATGCTAGAAGAAGTCAGCAGAACCAATCAGGGGACGAAGAAACAGCCTATGATAGAAGGATAGATAGACAGAATGATACATGCATGCACCACAGAACGATTCAGCTCGTTACAGGTTAAGATTTACAATTTTGTCCTGAAGCATTGAAATCGTAGCTGCAGGATTTCCCAGTTCCCGATTTGAACGAAAACCCATTTCTACCCGCTGTATTCCAAACACGCAAGTTGGACTAGCGAGTAGGTTGGAGCCTTATACGGAGCTTCTCACAGCGAGTTGGGCTAGCACATTAACATAACACAATGGCGCTGTGAACTAAATCTAGCAGCTGTAGCCAAATGGATGTATCAACCAGAACATAATCCTGCTTATATTTCTAAAATATTTTCAATTGTTTATGAAGGAATGGATCTTCTTCATTCACATCTGGGCTCACTCGTTGGCTCTGGGGAAACGAAACATAAGCTGGTGAAGCTGTTACAACGAGAGGCCCTTCGGTTCAAACGTCAGAAACTAGCGAAAGTTTTTGAGGAACAGGCTGAAAAACTGCTATGTGAAATTGAAAATGGACAGTAAAAAAATGCATCTTCACACGACTTTGTAGACTAATGGACCATGGGACTGAATCTATAGTTTAGACGACTCTTTTCGTTTCCGAATTTCTTTTTTAGTTGAGATGTACCGAAAGCTTTGTATATTTACTCATTACTTTTCTCAATCACAATACTTTAAATATTATTTTTACTATTTTGACCCTGGTATTCAACTAGTGAACCCCACTATTTATTTACTTAAGAAATTAGATTGTAATTATTTAAATACTGAAGTCATGCTTCTAAGAATAATAAAAAAATGCCTTACAATATTCTATTGACACTTTTACACGTACAAAAACATCGATCAATCGGTAGGATTATACTATCTTTTGTCTGCTTAATCGTTTTCGTGTAATAAACAGGAATTCAAAATTCAAGTGATAGAATTCCATGAGGTTTCTTTCGGTGATATTACTTCTAAATGTATGATATGGTCATTAAACATATATCTCGTGCTATCATATATCTTGAGCTTACATGTAATAGATCATTTTACCTGCATTATATATTGTTAGTATTACAGTAGAACTTCATTTCAACATTAAAAAATATTTTGACAATGAAACGCTGTTCTAAACTGATGACTGCTTCGCCACAGAAGTAAGCTCTTTGTTTGGGTGAAATGTCTGAGGCCAAATGCCAAATTATTAAAAGGATTTTCCGGATCCAGTATTTGAATTTGAACCTTATGACTTATGATCTGGTGTGGAATGTCAGACCATGCCCATGAATAGGAAGCGCTCCTAATGATAAACGGTAAATGATCAATGATTAATATGATGGTGATTAATATGATTAATAATTACTAATCAATTATTAATGGTAAATGAACAAATTGTCAAAGTTTTTCATCGTTTCCATGAATTTGGGTAATGTCAACAGTATCACTCTTATTTTCTACGAGACGACAGGCCTGTATTGCGACAGTCTCGATTAGCGGTGCACCTACTCAACCTTATTATTCAAAAAACGGATTAATCTGGGACCCATCTTATTTAGTTTGAACACCTAACTTTCAGATCAAGGCTCTTGTACATAATACCATTAATAGCGATGATTTTCAAAAGGTTTCTGAGATATTGGAAAATATATTCAGTTTGAACAGACGATAATGCTGCTGCAAAATTTTGAATTACTTACGCCGCTCTGTATTGCTTCAAATAGGAACTTGTTCTTTTCTGTTCTATTGAACCCATTTTACATGAAATCCTATTACTCAAGAGTCTCAAGAAGATAAATTATTTAAGAAGATAAGTTGTTTTTTATGTTTATTATTATTAGGGTTCTACGTACATCTCAAATATTATAAAATATCAAAACTGTCGAGAAGCATGCATGGAAAATCTTTCACATAAAAAAAATTTTCTCGTATTTTTAATTTACCTTCTCCTAGCCTTTTTAGTGATATGTTAATGTAATAATTGCGCATAATGTTTGCAAATATTACGAAAGTATTTAAGTATTAAACGCTGGAGATATGTAGGTACTTAATACTAATTGCAGGTCGCGCAAGCATTTTTGATAAGTACTTTTAATAATAAGTATATTTGCGCAAAGCGTTAGACGTTTTTCGGAATTCTGAACGATTCTTGATGTGTTGAATAACACATTTGCGCAAGATAATTATTTTTGATACTTGATACTGAGAGAAGCCCAAAATACTTTTTGAGAATACTTAAGCATGTTCCTTAGGTTGTAATGCATACAGAAGCTAATTTTGTTGAGAAATAGAACGAATTTTTGCAGTTTAACTGGCATGCCCGTTTATTTTCCTTCTCCCTTCTCTTTCCAGTGCTTCTTTCCTTCACTCATTTTTAGTTCCCGCATTTTCTTTTGTTTCGCTTCTTCTTCTTCTTCTCTGTTCCTTCTCTGTTCTCCTTCCCTTTCTCTTCCTTTTTTCGTTTCCCTTCTCCTTTATTTTTTCCCTCCTCTTCTCTTGCCTTCTCCTTCTTCCCTTTTCTTCTCGTATTTTAAATACCTCAATATGAAAGATTTTCCATGCATGTCGAGAAGATATTAGATTTAATATTTAAATCAATGATATTTTCGTGAAAGTCCTGGTAAATAAGTATTAAAACTGAACAATAATGATTGTAAATAATAATAAATAACGAAATAAACAAAAATTAATTAAACTTAAAATGTAGACATGTACAAAAAGTATCATACATACATATCATAATGAATTTAATTTATGCAGGGAATTATATGATTTACATAAGTATACGAGTGAATCCGTTAACAAGCAAACACAACACGCAACTGCAAGAGCCTTACAACAATAGTAATTACTTATAAAAACTAGCAGTCAAAGGTTGACAATACAAAAAAAGCCAACTTCTCAAAATACAAATCAACAGAATAAATGAATCAATAAATTAATTTGTAGCTGCACTATACGGATACACTAAATAACTTGGGAGTAGTAAATTTCAATCAATTGACGAGCATTTCACTTAAATATACTATGAACAGTTTAATTGGGTATTTAAACTTCTTGGATCCGAGCCAGTACAAAATGGGAGCTTTAGCTTCAAGAAGAATCCGAATCTTCATCCAAATTCTCCTTATGCACTCTTATCTCGTGTATTCTTAAATTCTCCTTCTGTGTGAATCTCTTGTCACACGAAGAACAAGCAAATGATTTGTCGTTCTCATGAATCCGCTTGTGACGAGTCAAGTTATCTGCAATGAAAACGAGAGTATTGAGATATCCAATTAATTATCAAAGTGTGAATCACTCAAACGGGCCTCCACTACTAAGAACGTCCATCAGAGAGAATTTTTTTTAATCACTCCGTGCTAAATTCCGCTTTAATTGCAAATAAAGAAATATAACGGCTGGAATTTGTCTACATATATTTATCTAGTATGTCATTATGCAATCATTTTGTGAAAGCCTGAATAAAGGACTGTATATATAGTTAGCAATAAGGATTAATGAATAATGGTTCATAAATAACGATTTATTTGATTCTTTCAATAAATATTCCGGACTCGAGTAAAATCATGTATTTTTGTACATGATAAATGATGAAGTTGGTAAAACAAAACGAAACCTTAACTTACGGTTGAGGGTGAAGGATTTGGGACATTCTGAACAAAGGAAGGGCTTTGTCCCATCATGAATCCTCAGATGATGGTTCAAATGACCTTGTTGGAATAATTATTGTTTGCATAGAATCAGTACAAAAACTAAACTGAAGCGCCTAAATGGTAAATACTGGAATTGGATAACAAATGAATCAATGAATTACCTCTTTGCCCAAATGCCACTCCACATGTGGAACAAGTGAAGTCTTTCTTTCCCTCGTGGACGGTTCTTAGGTGAACTTGCAAATGAACTGAGTAGCGAATATTGAATAAAATTCAATCAATCAATAAATTATTGATATCCTCGGAATTCTAAATAACTATACACTCTTTCGAAATAATTTAGAAATATCGAAGATTGAAAAAATGGACTGTAAAACTAAAGTTGAAGGTACATCAAAGGCAAGTTCAGACTTACACTTATATCCAAACGCATGTAACATGTAAAGTACATTATCAGTTTATCAGCGAGTATGCGCTTTAATTTTTGTACTTTTGTACAACGCCTCATGTTTTCCGACTATTTCAAATCAATTTCAAATAGAACATACTTCAAACCGAAATAAAATTAAGTTCATGAAGCTGACGCTGCACGGTGATCGGCATTCATAGTTTATAATTGTAAAGTGAACTAATAAACTGGCTAAATATAAGCTTAAGTAAATGCAATTATGTGTGTCCTTGTACGAGTAACCCAAAATAAATCGTATCAACTGACACGGTAAGTGTGAATACTAGAATTGGATAAGAAATGAATCAAATAACTTACTTTTTTGCCCAAATGCCACTCCACATGTGGAACAAGCGAAGTCCTTCTTTCCCTCGTGAACAGTTCTTATATGAACTTTTAAATTCTCTGAGTTGCAAATATTGAATTATTGGTAAATTAACGAAATCATCGCAATTAGAAACAGGTTATAGGACACTGATTTAAAATCTTTTACAAATATCGAGCGGTTGAATACACGAAGCGTAAAAACAAAGTTGGAGATATTCATGTCTAAGTTCAAGAGTGACAACTGGACTTACTTTTAAGTCCAAATGCGAGTCCACATGTGGAACAAGTGAAGTCCTTCTTTCCTTCATGAACAGTTCTTATGTGAACTTTTAAATCCCCTGAGTTGGAAATATTGAATTTTTGGTAAATAATTGATCTCATCTGAAGTAGAAATAGTTATAGAACCCTCTTTAAAATCTTTTAAAATATAACTGACATGGTAAGTGTTGTATTGGAAACGTTTGGCGCGACAGGCACAAGAGGATTATTGAAGATAATAGATAGATTTACATATTTAGGTATGTATACAAGTTGGTAGACGTACCTGATTCTGTGAAACACTTGTTGCACAATTCACAACGGAAAGGTTTCAAGCCTTGATGTCGAACAAGATGCCGATTCAAGTTACCTAAAACACCAAAACAAAGAAAAATTGGTAGTTAAATTAATTTTTAGTTTTAATACAATAAGTGAACGCGGTGTGGGCGTAACATGGCTTACATTTATTTCCAAATGCTTTGTCACATTTATCACAACTGAACAGTTTCCCTGTTTGTCTTGAGGTTAGAGTTGTTGGTTTGTCAGCTACAGTCTCTAAATATAGTCAGAATCGGAAGACAAGTTGGAAATATAAAACTAGGATTTTGCTTACTAAGACTTGCTTAGAATTAAAATAACAACTGAAGATTAAATCTCGTCTTACCAGCTTTTCCATCAGCAGCCTGACAAACTTTACAACTCAGTTTGT
>JAQFXY010000959.1:0-14484 GCA_034693865.1 Ceratophysella sigillata | reverse complement strand
AATTAGTCAGGCCATGTTCAAGCCATGTTCGCTTATGTTTCCATAAGCTTTATGAAACCAACCTAACATGGCTTGAATTTATGTAACTGCTTCGGGGCGCTCATCCTAACCTAACCTAACTTGAATGAATGTAACTCACTTCAACTGGTGAGACACCCTGTTGCGCCCCGTTAGGTGCAAACGAACCAAGTCAACCTAACTTGTAAAAAATCTTTTTTGCAGTTTCTTTGTGTTCCTGCTTACAAAGACTTGTGCAGTGAAACACGTTACGGAAGAAAATAATGGCTATCGGAAATATCCTACTTTTGAGCCAACTTACGGGGAATATTGCTGTAATCATTTTGTCTCTGTGTTTGACCATTCCCATAAGTATCCATCAGGATGACTTCAGGTATACTTGGTGTACTTTATACTTTTTGGCTCGGACTATTCACAAGCTGTATCGCTCATAATAAAAGCTTTATATACTAGGTACGTTTTGATTGGTGTAATTGAATTTTCGCCTAATCATATGACGTTTTATAACTGCTTACATTAGGGGACACTGTTTGCTGTTTTCAACGGGGGATTGGAAAGAAGCAGATGGTCAATTTGATGTAAGCTGGAGTTCTCAAGGATTCTGCAACTATTTGATCTTTGTTGGTGTTATTTTATTTATCGTGTCATCGATTCAGACCTACAGACTGTCGGTCTGTCTTTATAGAGGACAAGACAGGTACGAAGAATATTGTTTTAAAAATATATATTATAAGTATATATTTTACTTATTTATATATCTAATTATTCGATATAACGTGTATTTGTCATAGTACTGGTTTAACTCGCTGTATTGTACACTGTTAAAGCCAAAGTATTTTGCAAAAGCTCGGACTGCTCGTGTTTGTCATGATTCCATAAGATAAGTAAAGGTGAAAGGTGTTATGACGAAGGGGTTTGGTATCATTTGCTTGGTGTTACTCGTTTGGGAGTTTGTAAAAGTTTCTGAGTACAACTTTGTACCAAAGATTTGACAAGTAGTTTGACCAAGTTAAGCCAAGGTTAAAATGTTTACGGGTTTGGTTTTGGTTTTGAAAGGTTACTCGGTTTAGGTAAGTTCGTAGGTTTTTGGTTTCGGTGAGGTTAAGAAAGACGTAAGCTTACGGTTTTCGTATTTGGTTTGGTAAGTAGAACTAGTTACTACTGTGCTGCTCCGACTCCGGCACTAAAACCGGTGTCGGAATCGATACCAGACAGACTCCTAAACTAGCCCGTTTGAGTCGGAAATCGTAAACGAGGTCGAGTCAGTCGCGAACGAAATCGGAGTTAGACAAAAGTCAGTTTACGGGTGTGGGTTGAAAATATGGCTTAAGTACTTTGAGTTTATGGGTTTGGCCTGGTTAGAAAATACAGGCTAGTTTTAGCCTACGGATTTGGTACGGTTTGAAAATATTATGGTAAGTTGAATTTTACGTTTTCCTGGTTGATTTGGGGATTGATAGATGCACAAGTTAAAGCTCGGATTTCGTAATAAGTAAGTACCTAAGTTTGAATTTTATATTTGGGGTAAGGATCGTATAAGTAAGGATCCTCGAGCCTCGATGTTTGTGTTTTTTGTTGAGTTCACCGGTCAACCAATAGAACAACTTGATTTAACTCGAGTTAGATTAGTTAGGTTAGTTGGATGTAATAAATATTTAATTTCGGTGTTTTATTGTTTTATTTAGCTCATTTCTGGAAGCATTTGTTGACATCATTTGCAGCACTATTCTCTGTGTGATGTGTATCATAGCGGCGCTAATGATAACAATTGGTTTCGATTCTTGGTGTCGCTCAATTACACAGCGATTTGAAACGTAAGCCATCAAATAAGTAGCTTCCTACGCGTCGTAATAATGGTGAATAAAAACCAAGAATATGTATTCCTGTAGATGTGAAGATGCTTCTGACAATGATATCGACAAGAAGGATGGTATTGACACTTCTGGATTTTATATGCAAATGGGAACTGCCCAGGTAAACTGTGCTGATATTGATATCCATGATAATTTTGGAAATGTATGCATGCATGTACATAAATACACACGGTGGTAGCTGTGGTATATATGAATGACCTATTCCTATTAGTATACACGCCAACGTATTATATTTACGAATCTAGTGTAGGTAGTCCCATGTGTCCCCATATATGTATATACACGCACATACACCTCGCTTTTAATATTTAATAAAAGTTAAACATGGTACATTGACAGACCACATAGACCATCAAACTACTAGTAAATACAGATACACTACACTTAAGGAATTAATTCGAAATTAATAAATAACGATTTATTCAATATTCTAGTTTGGAGCATGGGCATCATGGGCATGTTGTGTTGGACTTTGCGTATTTGCTACACTGAAGTTGTGCCGCTATCATCAGGAAGAAAATATGCGAATGAGTATGGCTAAAGCGAGGGAACGCTTGCTGAAAGGTACAGTTACCGTGAGTGCAAGAGAAGATGATCTAACACGTGCCTGTGCAGTTGGGAGTCCAGATCCAAGCCAATCAAAGATAAAATCCAGCAATCTTCAGAGTGGAAGTGATAGTGATGCTGCTTTGACTATTCATAGCGTGTAATTCGTGTACTATATGTCTTTATTGGTTAATCATTAAGCCCTGAGTGAGGCTAATAAGTCAGCTTATAATGGACTGGGAAGTGTCATATTTTCCTGAACCGCCAAAATGAGTGTAACGATGCGATAGTAGAATCATCGTTTCAAAAATATCCGTTGAATGGGTCTTGGGATTTTGAAGTTCGAGTGCCGTCGTAATATCCTATTATGTATGAACGGAACTCCTAAAACAAGTGCGCCACTGCCACGAACTTTTGCTCATCCGTAATCCATCCCTGCCCAATGTGCTGTGTTACACACATGCGATATTACCCGACCCAAGCTTGCAAAATTCAAAGCCAAGGAATTGCCCAAACCCATTTCATGGGATATTTGCCATAATATTTATAAGAAATAAGAATATTTGGTAATTATTTCAAGAAAATCGGACACCTTTCCGCCTTCTTATTTAGTTTGTCGTAAACGTTTGTGATGGTCTATTTTGATAAATATGAATTATCTAGTTGTTTTTCCGTATGTTTTTAATATAATGGTACGTCTCGCAAAAACCAATAAAAGTGTAGTTTAATTTAAAAGAATGTGTACACTACGGATATGCAATTAACAGACACAAGACAGAAACAAATTTCATTTATCATTGTATGCAAGCATCAGGGACATTTGGTGAAATGTTATTGACAATTATTGGGCTGATTCGATATTCGATGATTCCAAATCCTTAGTGCACAGTCACAGACGAGATTTCTTGTCTGTTGTGGTGCATAGTGCATAGTGAAGAAATTAAGAAATAATGGTGTTGGGAGGTGGGAGGTATGTATGGGAGATTAGATATGGTTGGATGGCGATGGGTGGGTCTAACCGAACCAGGTGGTCAATGAGAGAGTGGATCCGCCGAAGTTTGAATCATATTCATTAACAGAAGTCACCTACATTGGTTCTCTTATGTCATGGACAGTAAAGGTTGGAGTGTTGGAGGTTGTACTAACTACTGACCACTACGACTACTGCTACTACTGCTTGCACATTCAACAATCACATTGAGCCGAACTTCTAACTTCAGAAATTATAGTAATTCCACACAAGTGCGCAGTCAAGTCTCTCTCCGGATTTGTATTTTGTTCCGTAATCCGTGACCTTATTCTTACTGGTACTCCACTGGCGGTCGACCTGGACGATGCATGACGGAGTCATCAAGAGGTCTTTGGCGTTCACTGTGCCACATAATGCATAACGTGGGACGTTCAGTCAGTCACATAGTTTGACATTTATTTGTTCCGGTGTGTCGTGGGTTCCTGTCTTCCGTCTAGTCCAGTCTATCAGCTGGAGTTAAGCACCTACAATAATTTGAGACTAATTCAACATTCCGTTTTTGAATCTTGAGAAGAGGAGAGGTTACAGAACACAACCGGAGCAGTGGAAGCACACAGACAACAGAACCTGCTCTACAACGTACAAACTACTTACTTCCACCATTCAACTACTGGCTATGACTATGGTAAGTGTGTGGGTGGGTTATGCGAACTAAGTATAACCTATGCCCATGTCCTACTTTGTATTTCATTCCAATAATTTTAACTCGTGTCCTCTGCAGGGCGTACAAACAATCTAGCCTGAATGTGGACCAATTTTTGCATCATCTACGAGCTGTGATTTTAGCCATGTGCGGAAATATTATTGAAACAATATCATAATGGACAAAACCTGTCGATAAAAAAACTGGATCAAAAGTCTTTTCGATAATACAGTTTCGATAATAGTTCCGTTTTTTGATTTTAGCATTATTGCAACACGATTTCGAGCGTGGTGGTAGGTGTGCCTTTGGAAAGTTCTATCTAAAACTATTACCGTTCTGCTTTCTACTCTACATCGAGCGAATCTGTCTGTTTAAAACTTTTTTTGGTGTTAAAATCATTTTGACTTAAATATTTTGTGTCTGACTTTAGTGAATATTTTTTCGTTGTCCATGATCTCAACCTCAACTAATGATGGTAATCAGGAAGATCAAGGTGAGTGCTCGCCGTCAACACAGATGGTGAATGGTTTGTTTCTTTCCTGAAAATACCACGTTTTGGCATTGGCATACATAAGTTGTAAGTACATACATAAGCGTTCGAGTTTTTTTAATATCATGAAAGGGAGGTTTCCAATTTTCAGAAGTTTGGGTCCCAGCTTTAGACCTAATCCTATTTACTACCCTATAGCTTTACATTGCCGTATTTTAGACCAGAAGGGTCGTATGTGATGACCCTGTCCGTCCGTCTGTCCGTTACAAATCCATACGTTCTTATCACTTCGTATATAAACTGGTTCATTTGGAAGCGGTGTATGGAACACTTTTTAGTGATAATACGTGTTTACTTAGTTCTACGACAGGTGCATTGCGTCTTCCCGTCGGGAGGGTAGATTACATATAATACTGATTGGAAGCTAAATCCCAGGTAAAATCTGAAATCTGCTGCACGATCTAAAGCCAAAAAATTTAAATTTATTTCTAAATCGTAAAATGTTCGAAGCAAATATTTTTTTTAAACTGCCAGAAGTGTACTTTCAGTTAGCTGTCGCTCCCTTCTGGTCCCGAGCTGCCGAAGGCAGGTTTTTTGTTGTTATTGTTGTTTTTTGCAAAATTCCCAGTTGTACAATCTTCAGTCAAGCAATATCATTGTTAAAGCCACGGCTGTGTATTTCCCAAGCAAAAAAAAAGCAAAACACAATGATAAATGACCAAGACTTTCGAACGATGGTGGACGACGACGATGGTCTACCGTTTAGGAAATATGCAGCGAAATATAGCATTGTTCCTATTTATTCTAAAATTAGTGTTCCAATTGAGCCCAGGCTTTGTTAAAGTATTTTTCTAGTTGAGCAACATTGCTTGCAACATTTCACATGCATATGCATATTTCAACATTTTTGGTTTCGTTATTACATTGCAGAACAAACTACGCTGTTGGCTTTAAATATCAATAACATTACTTCGAAACCGTAGAATGTCCGAACGAAATAGAAAGGTTGACACACTGGTGCGTGTTGGGTACTACAATCTGGATAAAACGATTGGGAAAGGAAATTTCGCTGTTGTCAAACTAGCTACGCACATCATCACACAGTCAAAGGTAATAATATGTATATATGTATGTACTTCGCTTGTACGTATACTTGCTTATACAGATATTTAGTCTTACATGACGTCGTTTTATGTGCTATTTATATACTACTATGTATTTATATTTACCATGATACAATTCATTAACTAATAGGTCGACTGACGGAATATTATTCCATCTCCGATTCGAGCCGCTTGTTCTGCTCATAACAATGATATTTTGAATTTTTCTTTTAGGTTGCAATAAAGATAATCGACAAGACCAAACTGAACCCTGAAAATCTGAAGAAAATCTTTCGGGAAATACATATTATTAGAAAATTGAAACACCCTCATATCATCAGACTCTATCAGGTAGTTCAAATATCAACTACGATTCAACTATTTGAGTTGAGGCTAGGCTGCTGCTGCTATTTACAAACCCAGTTTGCAATTCCAAGTCTCTTTTGTAGGGATAAGCATATATCAGATATCATATATCATTGTCAATGTCAGTAGGATTATGAATCAGAAAATTTTTAAGAAAATGTTTTTCTTGTAGGTTATGGAAACCGAAAATATAATTTATTTAGTCACGGAATATGCCAGTCGTGGAGAAATTTTTGGTAAGTATTTGGTACATACTGCTACGTGTAGAATGTAGATGTTGATGTTACTGTAATTGTTAAGGCAGGGGCAGGGCTCGAACAGAGTTAGGCAGCGACTGTTCTATGCAATATGAACACCTTGTCGAAACCTAATGCTTATGCGAACCCTTGCCACTTGCCCACTGGAATCCTTGCATAGAGCTTATATTTGAGATCAATACTACAGCATATTTTAGCACAGCAATTATTACAGCAAGTGCGAAGGAAACCTGGAAATAGTGATTTAATTTATCTGTAATGTTTCCAGATCATCTCGTTCTGAATGGTAGAATGAACGAAGATGAAGCCCGAAGACTGTTCCTCCAAATCGTGATAGCTGTTGATTATTGTCATACCCAGGGAATCGTTCACAGAGATCTCAAGGCAGAGAATCTTCTGTTAGATAAGAATAACAATATTAAACTTGCAGGTATTTTATATTTTGTAGAAAATTACTTGAAAATATGAACATTTTAGTGCCGAAAAACGATCATTCTAATTCGTTGTACGATCCGTCAGATTTTGGATTTAGCAATGAATACCATGAAGGCTGTTTGCTATCAACGTGGTGTGGAAGCCCTCCATATGCTGCTCCAGAATTATTTGAAGGAAAGCAATACGATGGCCCTAAAACGGATGTTTGGGTATGTGTTAAAAATACTTATCTGAGAGACTCCAATTCAGTAGTACGTATCGTTTGCCGGAATATAAATTGTGTTGAAATTAGTGGGTCGAAGTATACGGCAATTGGTACTTACCGATGATTCTTGCTGAACTCCGTGAAATTGGAATTAGTTGTTTCAGTTATGCTTAGATTGTCGGACTGTGCATTTTGTTTCCTCAGAAACTGGTCCAATCAATTCTAGTACTCGCTAATAATATGTGACATCGCATCTGTTTTCAGAGTCTAGGCGTGGTTTTGTACGTACTAGTTTGTGGTGCTTTGCCGTTTGATGGATCAACTCTTCATAGCTTAAGGAACAGAGTGACGACAGGGAAATTTCGCATTCCATTTTTCATGTCCTCAACATGCGAGCATTTAATTCGCCATATGTTAGTTGTGGACCCAACCAAAAGACTGACAATTACCCAGATACGAGCTCATAAATGGATGCCTCAGGTAAGATTGGTTATTGCTATTTCTCAGAACTAATCACCCAAATATGACACCTCGCCAATTTGGATGTGAATTGTGAATATACTAAATGTACTTAATAGCAAATGGTTTCAGTCCGCTTCGCACTTACGCAGTTTAAAAAATAAGAGACAGTTAACATATCCGGGCGCAAGTTCAACATGAGGATCATTGAGGGAGCTATTTACTTGAAATTCAAAAACAATTCTTATTCTGTTCCAGCATGTCAGTGGAAACTAGAAACTACTTTGATTCTTTAACTACAATAATAGCATAATCAGGATGCGCTTTTCTAAAATATTATGGGAAAGATTCTAAGTCGAATTTCACGAGCATATTTTTATACTGGGTTTTAGGACGTTGTTATGCCACATCTGGAAGTCTACCCGGAGATCATTAGCGACACCATTGTTGAACAAATGTCTGTTATTCCTGGTTTAACTAAAGAACTTATTCTGCAATCTGTAATGCAACGTCGATTTGACCACATAAGTGCCATTTATGATCTCCTCACTGTTCCCACCGAGGACGACAGTCGGAATCAATCAACAGTACAGCTTTCAGCTCAGCGAAAAGCTTCCATTACTACTGGGGTTGTAGAACGACAAGACGCTTTTCCAGAGATCCAGCTATTCCTAAACGATTCCCAAATATACGAGAAGGTATGCCTGTCAACTGCATGAGTATGAACATTAACTACGATTTCCCCACCTAGGGACAAAATAAAATAGGTGCAGCTTTCGCGCGACGCGAATTTTGGATTCGGGGCAAGCACAACGCGGTGGACTAAGAAAACGAATGTCAAATTAAAGTTCAACCTTATATTAAGCGTATACCCTTGGTCTTTCGTTCTTTTAAAAGAAGGGCATGCGACGTGTGGCATTTATCAAAGTAAGTTCTAGGAATCCTTACATATTATCGATTCGAGAAATTGAATGTGAAAAATCGAGCCCAACTACGTTGATCAACGTGAATTTTTCTATCAAAGCCTCACTACAGTTTTTTATTATAAATTTTATTATTTATTGTGAATGAAAATTCCAGTAGTTTGGAAAAAGTCAGCCGGCAACACAATATCACAAGGAACAATTTTTTGTACTAAAGCCGCTGCTGATGAATTACGGACACAGGCTACTGACGGCGCTGGTTAAAATAAAGCATGCCAGTATTCGGAGTATCGAAAATCGAAACCAAGACTAGCTATACTTATATGTTTGCAATTGGTGACGGTGGCGCATGTTATAGTTAAGTACGTAATAACCGGTCAAACTTTTGTAATTGCAGTTTGACGAGTTGCGAGTTGGAGAAGATGACCCACTGCAAATAAACAAATCACATGTGCATCAGGGAAGGCGTCATACTGTGGACCTGCCACAGGTAAGGACATTCATCTCGTATTGATTTCTTGAAAACTAAGTTTTACATACATGCAATTAAATATTGAGCGCAAATTCAAAAACATTCGAGGGTGGACGTTGGACTGGAACCCTCAAGGAAAGAACCACAGCCCGGTTGGGGTATTACATTATCCTAAAGTAAATACTATATAGAGTATGTGGTTCTGGTATGGAGGCAAACTGCCGTCTGGGGTAAAGTAGTTAGATTTTCCTACGGAAGGAGATAGTTTAAAGGTTAAAATTTTCAGAAAGTTACTGTATAAACCAACTCCTCCTTTTTGGCATCATATCAACACTTGCACTTCGGGTTCGGGTCCGCGGATGGGAAATCCACCTGCACCTGTAGAATAAGGTATAGGTTTAACAAATACCTGTCTCGCGAACCAGCTCGCAATGATATTTGCCAGGCATGCACGTAGCCCATACCCTCAGTAGGCGCCAATTCATTTTGGAAATTTTGGAAGTATCCAATCTTGTGGCGTCATGTTCTATGAAATGTATAACTGTATGAATTGTAATATGTGTGCATCATTTGAAACAGTTTGTCGATAACATTCTGTCTCAATGTATATTTAGGGTGTATCTGTCGTAGCTGAAGGAGCTGGAGAGCTGACACCGCTGGTTGAAAGTATTAAAGATCAACATCTTCTGAAACCTCCGACTGTGATGGAAAACAGTAATTTATTTACTTGCTGCTATTATTATTATTGCAAAGTATTTTCTGCCGACATACCAACTCACAGTAGATGTTGTTTCTGTGTACTATATTTGTTTAGCCTTTCTAATAGTTAGTATTTCGTACTTACCGTTCTTGGAGTTGGATAACAACTAACAACCTTGCACTAATTTTAAACAGCTACTAGCTTTGGAAGGCGAGCTTCGGATGGCGGAGCTAATCTTCAACAAAAGGAAAAGCAACAGCAAGCCTGCGAAGGAGGCTGGAGCCATCCATCGTCAAGAGAACAACTAACTACGGTAATGTAAAATAGAAGGAAAATAATTAGAGTTCGATGCTTGTTGACCGGATTTTGCAGTCTTACCCTTAGAGTATGTATACCTATCCTACGGCTAGGATAGAGGTGGGGATCGCGAAAAATCAACAAGAAAATCTGCACCCGTGCTGAGAGATCGGATGTACTTTTTATTGACATTTCTCTAGAAATCAGTCAGTTGCTATAACGAAGGAAATTAGATGTTGGTAATTAATACTAATAATTGAATTTCACACAGTCCAGCCGTAGGATAGGTATACATACTCTAAGGTCTTACCTGCTAGGCTAGTGAGTGACAGATCAGATCATAAGGACCAAATAGAGACATACTTAATACCTCAATTGATGAGTTTTATTTTAACTTGATTTGATTACCTTTATAGGGTACACTACGGAGAGACACAAATTATCTTAACAGCCCTGAAGAAGATATGTTCCGAGGAAGAAGCAGAAGGACTGGACTAATAACTGTTGTTGAAAAACCGCAAGGTAAGACAGTATACATAGTTAGCAAATAGCTAATGCTAGCAAACCTTAACACATCGGAAGTCCGATTCGACGGACATTCGTATAAACATCGTATATCTAGTTATTCAGCGTAAAGTGTCCTCGATCATCAAACCTCCGCCTCTGGACATGAGAAGAGCAGCGCTACGACAGAATTTCAAATCTTAAATGCAATTTTTTTCAGCTTCTGTACTTCTTTTGTTTTGTGGGAACCGACGACTTAGCCCCACACATTTCGAGGAAAATGTTTCACTAATGTTCCAAAACTGCGGCGCATTACTATTATTATAAAAGAGGCCAGCGGTAGTATTGTATTCATGAAAAACCTTCTTCGCTCCGCTCCGGTAGCCCGCTGCAGCTGCTGGGTTGACGTTTTTTTTATTATTCTCCAATATCTAATGTATGTACTGTATTTCCGGTGTGGTGGACCCTATGTATTCCTACTTTAGTACGCGTTATTAGTATTCATTCACCCCACGCGGGTCTTAAGGTTAACCGTAAGTTATGGGTGGATTTAATATTTGCCGCTGTCTAATCATATCTAAAGCTTCTTAAATACGTTTTTCTTTATTTTATGTTTTTTGCTGTTTTCTTGTGTGCCGAACTGCTGCCCACAGTGATTGATGGCGATTCGAATAGATTATTTATGGTTGGTCCACGCTTCACTTCAATGCACCATAATCCAGCTCATAATGCTCACGTTCCAGGATCATCGCACAGTCGTCGGCTTCATCATACTTGCCTATCCCGCATACAACCCCGAAAATATCGTTCTGTTTACTCACAATCAGGTTTTTTTCAGTTTTCTTATTATTTATTTTCTATTTCTAGCTCTAGTCGTGTTTTTAGTTTCCCACCCAATTTCCGAATGCATTGTTGCAATCAGACGCGTTGTTTTTGAAAAATCTGCCTATAATGATACCAGCTACTGGCAACTGGAACAGTAGTACCTATAACAAAAGCAAAACTATGCGAATAAAAACGGATTTGTATTTTCTGTTTTGTTTCATGGCAGGTCGGGAAACTTACAAGGAGTTATGCCATATGAGTTGTGAACGATATAGTCCTGTACGGCGTGGAAGCGAAGGCACGTGCCCACTTTCACCAAGGCTAGCTAAATCTACACATCCGGTGAGCAAGCACACATTTGTCTCGTGCCTCCTGATATTGAAATATTATAATAAACTCCTCCCGCATCAACACCATATCATGGTGTCCGTTAGAGAGCTCACTCGATCACCTGTTATAAATTTACTATTCAACGATAACGAGCCCGATACGAAAACCCAGTTTGTGCAACCTTCCGTGTTCTTTGCTACACCTGGCTTTGAATAAACTAAAATGCACATTTGAACTTGTTATTTAAATATTTTTATAGCGTGAAGAACGGCGACATTCAGTTACTTCCTCTCCGTCATCTCCCGTCAGAATATTCCAAGCCAACGAGTCACCGTCAGCGCCGCAACCGCCTCCAGCGCCGGGAGGCCTTGATATTGCGCAAGGACTTCAAGGACTTCATCTCTTCAGTCATCAATCCCAGCCACCCAATTCACCTTACGCTCTTCAAAACAACACATTGGCTATGATCCAAGAACATCACATTTTCAAGAATCCTCATACTACTGTAAGTAGCTATCCATGCCATCATCATAACAGTAAAGAAAGATGCACAGATAGATGGTACAAAAATGTATAGAGGTTGAAAGTCAGCATAGGACCAGAGCGGTCTTATACGTCCGTCCGACCTTTGAATACATTTTAGACCAGAAGGTCTTATGGGATGCCCATGTCCGTCCGTCCGTCAGGTTTTTCGCTCGACCATCTCCAAGTATTAATGCAAGTCAACGTCAACGGAGTATTACCTGTTGAACGATTGAAGCTATGTAAACTGGTGACATACTAAGCTGAAATTAAGTCACTATTCAAGGTTTAGTATGGTTAGTACGTATGCTCAGTATGTCAGGCCGTAAAGGTACATCATACTAAAAACACCCCAGTAAAATTAAATTATACACTTGATCCATTTATAAGGTTTCGTTGTTATAGGTTATATGGAATCATTGGCGAAATCGATCCGGTCATTTCTCTGTAATACATATAAAGATGGTTGGCTGTGATGTTTTACTTATGATCAGTTTAAGCTTTAGTTTTGCGAAATCTTGTCAAATTCTATGGGGTAATTTTTCACAAAAATTAAGATGGACGCTAATAATTTTGCAATAGTGCGTGCAGTTGCTCCCTTCTTGTCTCGCGCTGCCGTTAGGTAGTTTTTTTTTAGTGAGTCGTGACTTGACAGTAGAAACGCAATTAACTACATGTAGACAACAAAGTCATCAAAGATGGTCACCGATGTAATGCAAGTAACATCGAGAGTTCGTTGGAGGGGTGTAGTAGCGCATATATTTAATTTAATTGATTTGTTTCTCTTTGTTCCATGCAGTCCGTTCTACCGTGCCCAGAAATTTCAGTCACTGACGAGACTGGGTGCTTGCCGGTGTTTTTACTCCAGGATCAAGATAGAAATAGACGGCCATCTATTACCCGGGGAATTGGGAAACCATCGCAAGATTCGGAAAGGCCGCTTACAACGCTATGATCTATGATAGGATTGTAACATTGTATTAGCTTTACTAGTGTCAGGAATCTGTATTCTAATGAAATGAAGTTTGCAACGTAATCGGCTAGTAGAGTCTTCCCGTTTACTTTACCATGAGTTGTTATGCATTATTTGTTAAAGTTACACGGGTCAATCAGTGCTCAATAATGTACCAGTTAGCAACGCGTTCTTCAATAGTCAACCTTTGTGAGTCGTATACCATGTAAGTAGTAAATTACAGACGGACTTAGTGAACTGTTCGGAAGTGGGATCTTCCCAAGTTATAAAACCAATACTATGCGCTTCTCCTCATGAACATCTGCAAACGTTAATTTCAAAACTAAGCATTATTACTGCGTACCTGAGAATAAAGTCAGGAGTTCCATGGACTTCCAAGAAAAAATATATACTCTCGCACCACTTACGCATGTGTACCTATGTATGTACATAGAGTAGCTTTGCGTTGAATCACTACGGGCGGAGCATGTCTTATTTGCGAAATTGCCAAAGTCATAAGGGTTGTACAGATTATTGGCTGTCACGATTGAATTGGTCCGATCACGAGGAGGTCCTGCAGTCTACAATACTCAATAACAGCGTTATTTAGCATTGGTTCTTTCAGAAGAAACGCCGAGTAGAGGGGAGAAGGAATAGAAGAGCAATATAGGATTCCAAAGTATGAATTTAAATGTTTTATCATACTATTTACTAGCCGAATCCCCGTTCAACGATCGGAATAAAAGGCTTTTGTGTATCGTACACGACGCCTTCACTCCGAGCTTATCTCTCCAACCTTGACCTTGCCCCGTCGATCCCGAACTCATGTCTCCGCCCTTGACCTTGCGCCGTCTCCCCCGAATTTTCGTTAACGCCTTTTGCGCTGTCGCTCCCGAACTAATGCTTCCGTCCATTCTTGCGCCGCTTCCCCGAGTTTTTGTCTCCGACCTTGACCTTGCCCCGTCGATGCCGAACTTCTTTCACAGCTCTTGACCTTGCGCCGTCGCTTCCGAACTTGTCTCCGTCCTTATTCTTGCGCCGCTTCCCCGAGTTTTGTCTCCGACATTGACCTTGCCCCGTCGAACCCGAACTTATGTCTCCGCCCTTGACCTTGCGCCGTCGCCCCCCGAATTTTCGTTACCGCCTTTTGCGCCGTCGCTCCCGAACTAATGCTTCCGTCCTTGACCTTGCGCCGTCGCTTCCGAACTTGTCTCCGTCCTTATTCTTGCTCCGCTTCCCCGAGTTTTTGTCTGCGACCTTGATCTTGCGCACATTCCCTAAACTCCATTTCATGGATCAATACTACTAACTTCCCTGCACTGCATTTCAGGCATCAATACTACTTACTTCCCTGAAATCCATTTCAGGGCTCAAGCTTCCCTGAAATCCATTTCAGGGCTCAATACTACTACCCTAAACTCCATTTCAGGAATCAATACTGACTTCCCTGAAATGGATTTCAGGGCTCAATACTACTACCCTAAACTCCATTTCAGGAATCAATACTGACTTCCCTGAAATGGATTTCAGGGC
>JAQFXY010000958.1:0-14506 GCA_034693865.1 Ceratophysella sigillata | reverse complement strand
TTGCAACAAAATAGATTTTAAAGCAATTATTAAAAAAAAATGTAGAAAACTTGCAAAACATCATTTACTTAAAGTTTACATTAATATAGTAGGTGTAGGATATTAAAAAATTGGATCGATTAGTTTTAGTTGTGTTGGTGTTATAATACATGAGGTTCGTGAGGGCAAGAGCACGCGATGCAATATAACTAATTTAATTCTAAAATATTTATGTCGCAATTAATCGCTACCTTTATTATATATAAGTAATGTTTCATGTATTAATTTAAAACCATGTAAAGGTTTTTGTTAATCAACATGATAATAACAATCGACACATTTGTAAATTAATGCCAGATTATGTTACGATAATTCTCTATACTTTATGAAGTGAGGTAGGTGCCGATGAGATGGTTGGAAATAGATGTTGAGAAAGTAGAGTCGGCTTCGCCTGTAGCGCGTTCTATAGTATAGTCTGTTCCTCTGTACCACTTGAGAATCTCGCGCATTATGTATATCCCTGCGATGATCGTCGATAGCCATCCGATTGTCGTTGCTAGTTGTAGAAACTTGAATATAATTCTCAAGTCGGATGCAGAAAAATACAGGTGCAGATATAATGCCATATTTTTTATAAAAAACAGAGCGCATGCCAAAATTTGAAATGCGAATACAAAGAAGAACACCAAAAAATCGAAACTCTTATCAAGAAGAATTCCCTCGTACAATTGGCGGTACCACATCGTATGGGCCAGCAAGGGAAATACGGCTACTTGTATTAAAGACACTACAAACGAGCCAAATGAGATGTACTTGAGAATACATAATTTGGTAAATGCAGTGAGTACATACATCCCCGAAATAACTCGCCAGTAATTGTACAGCATCATCATGTTGTAGCGCATCTCTGGGACTATGTCCTTTTGTATATTATGATAAAACCACGGCTTTATATAGGTGATGGAAGGCCAATTAGGGGACCGATCAGAGGGATTAGAATAATTATCGCAGGTCCCAGCCATCCCTCCTCCATTAGTCGCCATGTTTACACGGTCGCCATCATACGACATACGATCATCAAATGAGATTGGATGGTTGCTGTCTACAAACGAGTCGATATTAATCACTGCCGTTTTTGCAACACTAGAATATTGTTGTTGACTATCATTATTTTTGTTGAAAATTGGATCTTCCTCAAACAACGAGTCTGACCATTCTCTACCCTGCCCAGAGTCTGTTATACCTGCAAATGACATTATAGCTTCAATAACGTAATTTTGTTTTTTTATATAATAATTATATTGTGTCTCAGCAATACTTTGTTACTATTCAAAATTTAAAGTAGGTAATTAGGTCCCGTTACACTTGTCGAGGGTAATAAAATTATATACTCGCAAGCTAATCATAACACAAATTAAATAAATACATTTTTAACTTCTTTATTGGAATATTATTGCAATTATCATGTTGGTCACTAGGCATTTAAACGACGGAAACATAACGGAAAGTTCTATGGAACAATGTGAAGTAGAGGATAATGTGATGGAGATGTTTATGCATGCCGGGTTTATTTCAGATAAACGCATATCGGAATTTATTTTCAATATAGATTTTTCGAGTTTTCCTGATTTATTGACCGCGGCACATTTAACGTATCTTCAACGGGCGCTTGTTGGCAGAGATGGAAGCCACGAGGGGCTAGACTATGCTCGACCATGGCTAGCATATTGGGTCTTGCATTCAATGGATTTATTGAACCATACACTTAATTTAGACGTCGCTGCATTGATGGTGGATTTCATACTGAGTTGTCAATGTGTTGGTGAAAATTCGCGTGAAAATAGTGGCGGATTTGCTGGCAATCCAGATAAATGCACATATTCTCATTTAGCACCGACTTATGCGGCCGTGCACTCATTGGCTATTTTAAGTAAAATGATTACGACGCGTAAACAATCGAGTAAAGGAGTACATAAAATCAAGCGAACGGCTAATCAATTACTAACCCGTATAACACGAGAACTTAACTGTACTAAATTAATTGGGTTTTTAAGATCATTAAAAGTAGAGAATGGAGGATTTAAGATGGAGATTAATGGCGAAATGGATGTACGAGCAGTGTATTGTGCAGCCTCTATATACTCACTTATATCGCCGTTATCACTTGTTAATGAGAGCAATATCTTAATGTCGGTTAATGAGAAAGTTTCTGAAGCGATGGATTTGTTTCAAAATTCGTTGGATTATATTGCTTCGTGCCAAACCTATGAAGGTGGACTGGGTGGGGTTCCTGGTGCAGAAGCTCATGGCGGTTACACTTATTGTGGACTTGCTGCGTACTCATTAATACAGAAAATATGGATTAATTCCAACATACCCAAAAATAGCAATCCACTAATGGTTTCTTTAAATTTGAACATGATCGAACATTGGGCCATTCGCCGGCAATTGAGGCTGGAAGGCGGGTACAATGGCCGCACAAATAAGGTGGTCGATGGTTGTTATTCCTTCTGGGTCGGATCGATATTCCCTATTCTTAGCTCGCTTGATAAGATAAATTATCATAGCCATTTGGCTAACGAACCCCAGATGAAAGGATACATCTATGCAGCATCGCAAAATATGATTGGGGGTGGGTTTGTAGACAAACCGGGAAAACCTAGGGATTTATACCATACTTGCTACGTTTTATCAGGCCTAGCATTAATCGACAAAGATAATTTCAAAGTAAACTTGAATCCGGAACATAACATAAGTCAATCAGCAATCGATATATTTAAAAAGATGTTGTTTAATAGAAAGATTACGACAATAGACAACTAATAGATTTGATTAATAAAATATTGATTTTTTACATGTACAATGGATAAATATTTTAAAATCAGTAAGATAGGAGAAGGTAGATTAGTTTTTATCCGGTAGAATTATTATAAATTTATAACCATAGTCGCTATTACTAGTAATCCGTAGTTTCCTTAATTATTTTATAATTTTTTTTTTTTTTTAATTCCCCATAATTTTGTTGCTTGCCCAACATCAATATTAAAAGACACTTAGATATACTTGATTATTTATATGATTTACCCAATTAATTTATTAATACACTATTTTTTAGGGACATATGGGGTAGTTTATAAGGCACAAAATCGAGAGTCTGGAGAAGTAATCGCATTGAAGCGGATTCGCTTAGACTCGGAGGATGAAGGCGTTCCATGTACGGCCATTAGAGAAATATCGCTGTTGAAAGAACTCAGACATCCAAACATTGTCCGATTATATGACGTATTGCATTCGGACAAGAAGATCACGCTTGTATTTGAACTTTGCGAACAAGATTTGCGTCGGTATTTGGACTCGTCTGGTGGAGAAATCGACCCATCACAATGCCGTCATTTTTTTAGTCAATTGTTGCAAGGAATCCATTTTTGTCATGAGAATCGGGTTTTGCACCGAGATCTAAAGCCACAGAATTTATTAATTAATCGAAACGGCGATCTGAAACTAGCGGATTTCGGGCTGGCACGTGCATATGGAATACCTGTACGGCAATATAGCAATGAAGTGGTTACATTATGGTACCGCGCGCCAGACGTAATTTTGGGGTCACGTCAATACTCGACATCCATCGATATTTGGTCTGCTGGTTGTATTTTCGCAGAAATAGCAATGGCAGGGAAACCATTATTACCGGGAACGTCTACCCAAGATCAGTTACTAAGGACGTTTATGTTACTTGGCACCCCAACCGAGCAGTCGTGGCCAGAAGTTTCAAACCTTCCAGACTGGAAACAAAACTTCCCCAGCCTTGGCCCGACCCCATTGTCTCAAACTGTACCTGCATTAGATGAAACTGGCATTCATCTTCTCTCGCTACTACTAGTATACTCGCCCGAAGCACGATTGTCAGCAATTGACGCTTTAAATCACCCTTATTTCGCTACGGATAATGCATTGAACAAAAACAATAACATTATTAATAATAACAATGCCATCGACTATAACATGGGCAAGTAAAATTACTTTTTAGTGTCAATCCAATGTAATAAAATTAGTCATTTTTTTATTACTGGGTGGGTCAACTCATTGATCCCTAAGATTTTGGATTAAACTAAATAACATTAAAACATGTTTTTTCGTAGGCTTTGAGTAATCAACATCATTGTTTTTATTTTTTTTTTATCAACAAAAGTTAATTAGATTTATTTATAGCTTTATCAATGCATTCTATTGCTGATGTAACTAGTGACAGCTTTGAATATTGCACGGATTGTGAGGTTGGGTCTGGATGGAAGGCCGTTAATTGTTGGAAATATTTATCGAGGCCTAAAGTCGCTTTTTGGTCCGCTAGCTTAGTATTGAGGACGGATATTACTGCTTCTAATTTAGCACACTGTTCTACTGCTTGAACAAGACGGTTTATATAGTCATATTCTTCGATTCGTGTTTTTAATTCAAACTTATCATTTTTTAACGTTTCTAGCAACTCAATGTATTCCTTGGGCGATCCTTTAAGATTATCAATATCATTACTCAAATCTAATACGGCTGCAGCAAGACAATCTAATTTTGTAGGCCCGGCTGCGACTATTCGGCTTTCCGATGTAAGACTTACGTCCTTATCTAATAATTGTTTCTCTAATGTCAAAAGTTTATACTCAACATCCATTACTTCAGTTTCCTCCAATATTGAAAGCATTTTACACCTATTAATTGACCAGCCCTCCTTTAGCGCTACTATTTCCTCGTTGATTTTATTGTTTTCTGATTTCAATGCTAACAACTCTTGCTTAAGATTTTTAAGCCGACGACCAAACGCCTCTTTAGCTTGTTCATCCTCACGTATCTTAGCCATTAACGCATCCATCGACGGCCGTCTCTCTTCGGCTTTATTAACAACCATATCAACACTGATTAGAATTGTTACTAATGTAAATAATATAGTAATTAAATAAAATGGCTTATTTAAATTAAACCTTATCTATTTAAGTTTATCCGGCAAAACTTTAGTAAGCAATTGATTTAGTTAACAATATTCAGCTATTAATTGTATAAGATATCAGCTTAGAATAAGAAGCAATTGGTGGTTGTAAATGATCCGAGTCCGGCATTGTTTATAATATAAAAAAGCTACTTAAAAAAAAGGGGTGTCCAAATGATTTTTTATTGTATTAATTTGAATTACAATCATAATATTTAAAAAACTAGCCCATCAATAGCCTTAATGCCATATCTTCTTCCTCATTAATAGTGTTTGTGCGCGCCAAATTAGCTCTGAATCTTTTTGCAGGATTTTCGTCTTCTGCTGACTCGTCGCTGTAATAACTAGGTTCTGATTCCGACTGGTATTCCGACTCTGAACTACTTTCTTCGGGCTCTGAATCCTTGGTGTTTGCCTTTTCTATACTTTTACGGAGAGCTTCTTTCTTGCGCTTGTGTTTTTCCTTAACGCGGCGTTTCATTTCTTCTTTATCCATGACATCTTGGTGCTGCATAATAAGCTTGCGGTCTTCGAATGTGAGTGGTTTGCCTGCATCTATTCCCCCAGGCAGTGGCTGACTAAAGGAATCCTCTTCTCCATCGCTATTAAACACCACTTTCGTTCCGAGCACACGATTGAGGCGAAGGGCTTTCTTGGCCATCTTACGCAATTTTATCTGTCTTTTTTCCAACTCAGTCTCCATTTTTTTCTGAGCTATCTCAGCACCGTCTATTATATCCGTATCCAGATCCGGCCGCACCGAATACCACTCCTCGTCCTCCGTATCTTTGTCCAAATCTTTGTCGTCATCAATGTCTCTCGTAACAACCTCAATATTCTCCTTGGTGTTAAACCTTCTATCCAACAAATCCGAATGTTCATCCTTCTTATTCTTCTTGTCTTTCTTGCTTTTCTTTTCCTTCTTGCTTTTCTTTTTATCGCTGGATTGGTCCAATTCATTAAATGGTGCAGATTGCACCGATTCAAGCTGCTTCTTTTTATCTATACGCTCAATAAAGCGAACGCGGGGTGGAATGATAAGCCCGATGGAAATCGCAAATGCATCTAATGGAAGCTTGTGTATATCAAAGATGGCCTTGTTTTTCATGAAATACACAGACTTGGCGTAGTTGACAAAGGCTCTTTTGGCCATTTCCTTGACCTTGTTGTCCATAGCCAGCACGGATTCGATGGCTGGTAAATGAGACTCTGTCTTGTCCGGGTTCACGTGGATCTTGTGTGTGTTGATTCCTACGCGCTTAAATTCGGCCAACATTCCTTGTTCCTCGGACGGGAGCAGAAATAAGAGAGACTTGCCCGATGATTGGAACCGAGCTGTTCGTCCGGCGCGGTGGATATACTCCTGCGCATCCATGGGACAGTCGGACATGACAATCCAATTGACTCCCGGGAAATCCAGCCCGCGCGCCGCTACATCAGTCGCAATCAAGCATCCGCTGCTCTTTTGCACGAAATCACGATACACCAAAAGACGTTTGTTTTGCTTCAAGCTTCCATGCAATGACGATAGTGACGTGCCTGGTCGCAACTGACGAAAGAGTTCAAACAAAAACTTCGCCTGGCTGCACGTAGAGACAAAGACGATCATTTTGTCCCTCAGGTGGTTCTTGATAAAGGAGTAGAGTATATGAACTTTCGACGGCAAGTCCACAACCAGGTACTTGTGCTCAAGCCCCTCTGGCAGCGATGCCAACATCTCATTGTTCTCCAGCTCAGTTGCACGGGTACCCTTGTCCTTACCATCAGTCTTGCTTGCTGCACTAGCTGCTGCATTTCCTGCTGCATTTCCTGCTTGCAGAAAAAGCGGGCGTCGTAGACTCAATCGTGCCAGTTCAGAGACTGACTTACTCTGCGTAGCCGAAAATAACATCGTCTGTTTGTATGCCGGAAGATGCGATACAATAGCATCAATCTCTTTGGAAAATCCGAGATCTAGCATCCGGTCAGCCTCGTCTAGCACCAGGATCTGGCATTCGTCCGCTTTAAATGTCGCATTCGTGTCCATATGATGCAATAGCCGCCCAGGGGTCGCTATAATAATAGACATCGACCCTGCAATTTTCTTTTCATAGTTTACTTGGTTACCCCCCACAATCAGCCCTGCCGAAAATTGGTGGCGTGTCCCGATTTTTTTCAACACTTCAAACGTCTGCAACGCTAATTCTCGCGTGGGTGACAACACAATCGCACCAACACCAAACTCGGACATCCACCGCTCATGATAAAGACGCTCCAGTATAGGAATCAGGAACGCAAGTGTCTTGCCAGACCCAGTCTTTGCCGACCCCAGTATGTCATGTCTACGCAATGCCGCCGGAATCGCAAGCCTCTGGATTGGCGTCATCTCCCGATAGTGATTTTCGGATAACCCTTGCAGCGTCGCCTGCGTGATGGGGTAATCTACAAATACGTTGGAGTCGGGGTCCACAGCTCCTTCCTTGAGACGGTCCAAAATATCATTAAATTCACTCTTCCGCTCAGCTCTCCCGCTTAACTTTGCAGTCGATGTCTTCTTTCCTCGCATATTATTTTCCTGTAGTTTATCTTAATAGGTAATATAATGGTACACTAATAATTAACCGATGGTAATTTTTTATATGCAAAAAAAACACGTGTCATGTTTATTACCACGCTGGGCGCCCTCATTTTTTTTATTAAAAAAATAAAAAATAAATATGTATTTGGAAAATTACTAATCCCATTAAAACGCATGTATATTACAGAGCGTCACTTTGAAAACATCACTTGGCGACTTGAAATTAGAGTTGTTCATTAGTCAAGCCCCTAAAACATGTGAAAATTTTCTCGCTCTTTGTGCAACCGATTATTACATAGGTTGCAAAATAATCAGGTATGTTCCACTAACCTACAAAGTTTAATTAATTAATTATATATCCAAACTAATATCGGGTATAATGATTAATTACTAACAATGTACATCGTTTCAACTGTCAAGTTGAGCTGAATTATGTCATATAAATTTTTTTTAGCCAAATATCATACTAATCCAAGTCCTTATTTCCACCACCTTTACCTTCATGGCCAAATAAATTTATTGGCTATATACAAAATGGAAAATAAAGAAACATGAAGGGGTTTCTTTGTCAGATGGGAGACCCTACGAATACCGGGAAAGGTGGAGAATGCATTTGGGGCGGCCATTTTGGGTGCGAGATTGATTCACATCTTAAGCACGATAGGGCTGGGATTGTTTCTATGGCGAATAAAAACAATGATTTGGATACTAACGGATCTCAATTTTTCATCACATTTAAAGCTCAGCCTCATTTAGACTCTAAATACACAATTTTCGCTCGTATAATTCATGGTTTCGATACCCTTCAACATATAGAGCGCCAACCTGTCGACGATCGCAGCAGACCCTGCAAAGACATCACTATCAACGCAATCACGATTCATGCAAATCCCATCGCCGATAAATTAACATATTAACAATACTACTAGCAATTTTATAATTATGAATTTTTAATAAAAGTAATGAGATAGTTAATATCGTGTTTGTTAACCACTAGCCTCCATGATGCAATATACCAAATCTGTTCAGTTCAATGTCGAGTTCAGATACTAGGGCTTGTATGTTTGGGTATTGCGAGCGAGCGAGAAGTGGAAAAATAGATTTTATAATTGAAACTACATGATTAAAATAGTCCACATAATCATCCTCATTAAAGTAGTCGTCGTCGTTAATATCAATAGCAGAATGATTGATTCTAGAGAGTATAAGGTTTACGGCATGGCGAATAGGAGTTGGGTCCGACTGGTGAGCTAAATGAGATAAATAAATATGCAATGGTTTAAGATTCGGTTTGATAGAAGCAGTTGGAAGGGTACTCATGTTACAATCCGTGAATTGCGATATAATAAATTCAGTTTCTAGCTCGCGTTGTTTGGCTAAAGGGGAGACCGTCGAACGGGCTAATGAGAATAATGTTGACGAAGACAATGATGATGATTGAGTGGCTAATAGATGATGTTGATAGTTGTCCTTTATATCAGACATAACATTTCTTGGCTCTTTACGACGGTCATCCAGTTTGTGCATCAATCGTGAAAACTCCGGCGTATTATACGAGCCCGTTTGTTTATCTAAGCTATTATCGTTGTTATTTGGGGCAACAACTCGTATCCATTCCTTTAAAGCTCGTGAATACAACAATGCACCAATGGTTAAATTATATACTATCGGATCGCCGTATTCTGTGATATCTAGTTGGACCAAAGCATGATCTTGTGTGCGAATTATTCCATTACAATCTATGTTTGAGTGGACACATGATAATCTTGTTATGTTCCAAATCGAGCATGTATTGAGATAAGTTATCACCATAACATATCTATCAGATTTCGATTGTAATTTTGTAGTTGAGGAAAGTGATGCGGGCTCCTTATCAATACTATTATATGTATGGTTCCTATCTGTGCATTTGACATGCCTTACATTAGAGTTAAGCATCATAGGAGGAAGCATTAAATTACCATCAATCGAATATACATAAAACTGATTCCTTGAGCATCCCAAGGCAATATTTGAGCTTGATGAGGAAATCACCAACACTTGGCAACCCAGTAGTGTAGTCCATTCCACTGTTCCATTTTCTATTAAAGATACTTCAGTCAATTCTTTACATGTATCTGGTTTGTTTGATACCTTGATCGTTCTATTGTCTGATAATACATGCAGAATTTCCGCTAAAAAATTAACTTCAATTTCGGTATGAGTTAACATTTGGTTATTATTAATAGAACTATTAGTATTTATACTAGAACCACCTAAAAAGGGTATACTTAATAACTCCTCCGGTTGTTGTATGGCTAATGTTGCTTGCTTGCGTTTGTTTTTTGTTGCTGTAAATGCGATTGAAGGTAAAGATGGTAGTTCAGGCAGTTGAGAAAAATTGTTACACTGCTTTAACAGCTCTTTAATTGTCGATCCATCAGCTTGGTTTGTAATTGAAGCCATATTATTATTATCATTACCTTTAATTTCAGAACTTATAGGTACATTATGATAATTGAAGGATTCACTACCGGGTATATTATCGGGTTCATCTACGATCATTATGGGTTGAATTCGTCTTTTCTTGTTAACAGTAATAGACTCGATTTGTTTAGAATTACTTACTATTTCAGCGGATGGTTTATTTGTAATACTTGTAACATTATTATTCATTGCAAATTGTGGGGCCGTGATAATGTTTTGTAAGGCTTGCCGCTGATAATTTATAAGCAACTGAGACTCGTGCAGAGCTAGTGTATTTGCGCCCCCAATATATTCACCATAAATTGATTGTAAATAATCGGTTGCTTCGTTATTTGACAATGCTCTACCCAACTCATCTATTGTAAACTCCATGGCTGCAATACGCCCATCTTTGGAGGTAATAAACATCCTATACCCGTCGGATCCCCAGACCACATCAAATATACCCTCAAAAAATAGATCATTGCACCCTACCAAGGCTCTATCGGCATTCTTAGACTTCCAAACGGTTAAACTATTGTCTTGTCCCCCAATAGCCAAATAATTGAGTTTGTCATTGGGTATAGTTTCTATAACAGGTGCTGGGGTATCAAAGAAGCATGGGTTCCAAGAAGTTGTCACGATGGGGGCTACATGGCCTACTAAATTAACATTTTCATCCCATGTCTCTCGTTTAATCAGTGTAGAGACTAAATGCCCGCTGCGATAACTGTGTGTGGATGCCAAATGCTTGCCGTCTGGCGACCAAGATAGCCGTAAAAAGAATGTTGTGGTGCCGCTATTTACAAAAGGAGAGGTAATTGTTTTGTGAACCGTAAATGCATTGGTCTGTTGCCCATCTAAACTCGATATAATAGACGACATTGGCGGTATATTCCAAATAATAACACTCTTATCGTCCGATTGGGTCGCAAGGTATTTTCCAATAGGGTCCCAACTAATTCCCTTTACAGGACTCGAGTGTGCTTTCAACGTTGCAATCACAGTGAACGTCGATATATCCCAAATAACTATTGTCGTATCCATCCCACATGTAGCCAAAATATACTTTCCTTGAACTGTAGTAATATTTTTTTGCAGTGGCTGCCAATCCATATCGAGAACATCAGCCGTATGCTGACGTAATGTCCGGACCGCCATATATGATTCGACTTCTTTCATTTCTTGTATATCCCCAATCCCCTTATTAGTGTCATTACTGCCCGATATTAAATTATTCTCAAATTGAAACTTACGCTTTTCCCAAATAATTACAGTCTTATCATCACCGCATGACGCGAGATATCGGCCATCAGGTGACCATCGCACGCAATTCACCGAACCCGTATGGTTCCCCATGGTCGCTAATAACTTAGGGACTGCCGTATCCTTTTCCTTCTCAACACTAAACACTGGGTCACTATTCCATATTCTAACCTTAAAATCATTGCCTCCAGTAGCTATACGCCTTCCCGATACATCCACATTAATTGAATAAATTGGTTGTCCTGCATTATCCCCAATAGTTTTTTTAACAAGTAGATTAATACAATATATGCTACTAATCCCTGTTCATATTAAACTCGGGTCTATTAAATTAACAAATTTAAAACAACAATGGTCCGATATTAAAATACAGTGGAACCTCGGTAATTCATTTTTGATTGGGACCGATAAAAAGAAAACGCATCATCGATTAAACCTATTCCAAAACGAACTATCGAGGATCTATTGTACATTCTTATTTTTTTTCATTTGCTTATATGTGTTGAAAAAAAAAATAATATTATAAGTGACTTGTTGAAGTTACAATTTATACAACTATATTAGCTTGCCTTCATGGGAAATCCAACTTGGTTTTATTATTTTCTATATTAATACATATATATACATTATAGTTGTGGGTAAATTTGAGTATGGAATGTATATGAATTATTATAATCAGAGTAATTTAGTTAAGCTACAGTGTCTACTAACCATAATGGTTTATTCAATAAAATATAAAAGTATTACCCTGTTTTATATTAACATTATTATGAACAATATAAGTTCTGGCCCATGAGGATAATGTCGTCTTGGAGAGTGTATGATTTTACATTTGAAATTCTGGGTGCCAGCTCGAAAACAGGGGAAACAACATTATTGGTATTATTATCTGAATTATTTGATGAATCTACACACGCCAGGTGATATCCCGAATACCAAACAGGGGATATTGTAACAATGGCAGCATCAAATAAGTCGGCTGAAATTACTGATTTTAATATCCGTCCTCCACCTTCAATCATGATCCGTTTGATTGGAGTAAACTTGTATAAGTATTTACAGACAAGTTCTATATCAATTTGGGCGTCAGCGTTAATTTCCAGCTGCTGGACAATGACTCCAATCGCCTTAAAGGATTCGATTCGCTCCTGGGATACGTGTGTGCCGCATATAAAAATTGGATTCGACATGCCCGCTCGATCAGTTATGTTCATACAAATATTGGAGCTCAATGGGGTGCGAAGCTGTGGGTCTATTATAATAATTCGAGGACTTTTTCCCGGATAGTGCCGAACCGTAAGTTGTGGATTATCTGTAGTAACTGTGTTTACTCCAACTAATATAGCATCATGAAGGCTCCTCAACCTATGTGTCATATACATTGATAATGGTGAACTAATCCCCAATTTCTCTCGATTTGAACCAGAGATAGTTCCGTCTAATGTCTGAGCATAAGTTAAAGTAATAAAAGGTCTATTTTTTTATATATGTTAACTTAGTTTTTCGATGGGATAAAAATCAATGTTATAATTTTTGCTCAGTAAAAAAAAAAAAAAGAAGATTATTTTTAAAATTTATTCGTAAAGAAGCGTTTACATTGTATACACTATGCCCAATACGGTTCATAGCCATTGTATTAAGTCCATACCTGTTTTTTGGCAAAGGGTAATTCAATAAATTAAGCACAAAATTTGTCGACGCCTGTTCTGTAAATTCGCGCTGCACAAATCTAGCACGTGGAGCAAACCTTGAATTAGGCATTTGCAATGACGGATAAAGGAGGTATTTTTTAGTAGCATAGGATTGCATACATTAGTTTATTTTTTATTTTCAACTATTTCTATAATTGACAATAAAAACCTCGACATATATTATTCACATAAACGTGATGATATTTTATAAATATTTTTTTAAAAAAAATTCAACTTATCCCATTTTTTAAAGATAAACCTAATTACCGGTTGTGTCAGACATTAGAGGGGCATAAGAAGGCAGTTTCGGCAGTTAAATTTAGTCCTAGTGGGGGATATTTAGCAAGTTCAGCGGCTGATAATTTATGCAAATTATGGAAATCAAATAATGATCAAATTGAGTACGTGTCTTCATCCGGGTATATTGGGTCTACCGAATTAGTAGAGCTATATCAAACAAAGCCCAGCGTAGTTCTAGATGGACATATTGAGGGACTTTCCGACTGTGCATGGTCTGTAGACTCGTTAAGAGTGGCTACAGCAAGTGATGACCGGACGGCTAAATTATGGGATGTAGAGACTGGCAGGGAGCTTAGAACACTCAAGGGCCATACTAGCTATGTGTTTTGTGTCAATTTCAATCCACAGTCAAATTTATTAGTGACGGGATCGTATGACGAGACTATACGATTATGGGACGTCAAATCAGGCCAATGTGTAAAAAGCATTCCTGCACATTCAGACCCTGTAACGTCTGTGCAGTTTAATCGGGACGGGACATTGATTGTATCGGCAAGTATGGATGGTGTTTGCCGTATCTGGGACACTGCAACAGGCCAATGCTTGAAAACACTGATTGAGACCCAAAATGTACCAGTCTCTTCAGCGCGATTCAGCCCCAATGGGAAGTTTATACTTGTAGGGACCTATGACAATACACTTAAACTCTGGAACTATCAAGACAACCGCTGCCTTAAAACGTACATAGGCCACACGAACGAGTCGTGTTGCATCTTTGCCAATTTCAGTGTCACTGGCGGCAAGTGGATTATTTCGGGGTCAGAAGACCACAAGGCATATGTATGGAACCTACAAACCCGCCAAGTCGTACAAACTCTCGATGCACACAATGACACCATCATCGGCTCATCCTGTCATCCAAACATTAACCTCCTTGCCACTGCTGGCCTAGACCATGACCCCTCCATAAAATTATGGTACTCAGACTATTAAAATAAACCCATAATATTTAAAACAGGTGGATTTAGTGATTACCTAGTTAAATGTAAAAAAATATAGTTTTTTAATTATAGCCATAATCAGTATCTATATTGCAGTAGCAACAATTATTAGTGCAAATTATTTTCTGGACATGGCAACAACCCCCATTGCGATTGCTGCAATAGCGGCCACTGCTGTAGACCCAATGATGCCTACGCCAATTAAACCCTCCCGTTCCAGGTCGGCGTCTATTTGTTTCCGGAGCTCTTCAGCCTGCTTCCCCTTTAGTTGGCGCATGACCTTTTCGGCCTCAATATTATCTTTAGTACGATGCAAGGCTAAGCCGTAACAGTAGGCTATCTGGTCATC
>JAQFXY010000957.1:0-14535 GCA_034693865.1 Ceratophysella sigillata | reverse complement strand
AACCTACACCACACACCTCAGTAGAGAGGTGGCGACAAAAACTTAGAAAATTCTCGTGCGTCCGGTTTGGTACAATCCAACCGCGAAATCCATGTACTAGCAGCGAAGTAGGCCATAAGCGAAGAATCCATTTAGAAGTACGTATTTCAATAAAATTAAAATAAAAAAATACAAATGTTGAATGTGGAAATAATTTGATTGTGTGAATTTCTATTACATAGTTGTTTTCCAGGCTTGCATTATGGTTATGGACAGTATAACTATTTTGAGGCAGCGTGTTCACCGGGAACTTGTGTACAGCACGACTTCCCTCTTAAGCTGTCCATTCCTTTACATTTCCTTAGCCCATGAAGATCCCGTCGCCTGGATTTTAACCAAACATGAGTTTCCCTTCGATACCCTTTTCTACATCGGACTCATGGAAATCTTCAAAGCGGCTCTTAGCATCCGCCTCTATCCAACGCCTGACACGCTCAACCCAAATGCGGACTCGATTGGAACGGGACTCAAAATATTGGGTGGTGGTGATGTGGACGGGAAGAGTAGTTTCCGACTTCCGTATTCCAAGAAAGATACTTTGGGAAATCCTCATTCCAAGAGTTTGGCCGGTAGCGACTCACCCGACACAAGCAAACAGGTTAAATAAATATAATATGATGTTCATTTCAACGAAGCTGCATTTGTCCAGGATTTGTAAACTCGGTAGGTAATCAAAATATTGGCTTAATTTGTTTATGCAGTTTCTGGAACTGATCAAAGGCATTTTCGGCTTTCTGTTCTCCCTGGGTATTTGCCATGTCCTTCTCGTCTTGTTTGGTGCCCCAGTGATTGAGTAAGTATCTTCAATATATTCCATGATTTCGCATTGAATATCTCGTATCTATGTAATGCGTGCGACGTGCAGTGAATTGTTTGAATATTGCCAATTGTTATCTCTAGGGACTGGAAGCTCACACTTGAGTTCAGTTTTATTCTCGTCTGTTGGCTGTTTGTACCACTCTGTTTGGTCTTTCGCCCTGCACACGTAATATCCGAAATTTTTTACATCAGGTACAGTATTACGCAATCCATTGGAAATACTTATTTAATGCTCCATCACTGTAGCTAACCTACTTCGTTTCGAAATTACAGCTTATGGGACGGACACAGTAGCGCACTAATGCTGGCCAAGTGGAGGTTCCTAATGATTGTCGCTGGAACTTGGGCTGGTGCTATTGTTGTTCCACTGGACTGGGATCGTCCGTGGCAAAAATGGCCAATTCCTTGCCTCTCCTCTGCTGCGGCCTCTCATTTGCTAGTCAATCTAATCTATTTTGTTTATCTTACTTATACTTTGTACGGATCCAGTATCAAGCATTACCTATTCCCTAAACGCACCAATAAAGTCAAAGCCTTCTAAGAAGTCCATTGAAGCCAGAATGTTTTGCTTAATCTTTCTCCTTCTTTATTGATCTTATAATTCTTCTTGCCGTATCAGTCTGTATCACTTATGTACACTTTCCATCTCAGCAGGGAGCAACACACAGGTTGTTTTCACTCTATTATTTACTACAGGATTCTAGTGTATTGACCACGCCGGTTGCAATCCATAATCATAATCAGACTCCACTACGAACTAGTAAATAGCTATGTTTGCCCATTACACATTTTATTATTCAGTAACCTTTGGCAGGTTGGGTAAGGTACATAATTGCATAAACAATAAGGTTACATCTACTTCCAGTTTATAAAAAACCAAAGGAAATGAAACAGACGTTTAGCCAAACTAAATATGTATAACCTAATAGCTAGGCTACGTATATTGCATGTACATTAAACGACCAACTTAACTAATCTACATTGTTCTACACTACTTCCAGTGTTGTTTCACTAATCTTAAGAGCTACTAACTCCAAGGGATCACGGCTGTGAGTGTAATACGAATAGGTTATTATTTATGACATGCAACTAGTAGGACTAATTGATACTCGCTACTTCCCTGAAAATAATATACGTACATAGAGTGATGGTTACAACTGTAGGATTTCGGATGTCGGAATGTGACAATTAACAAATTAAATATTGACAATAACTTTTACAAAAGTTTCAGGAGCAGAAAAAAAACTATGTATAATTAATATCCTGCTAAAATTATATACTAACATAAGTAGTTGACACATATTCCTTTTCACTCGATTGTCTACTTAGCATTCGCAGCGTGAGTAGCATGGTTGAACTCTGAACTTTGTTTCTCAATTTTCTCTGACCATAAATTCTGAGCACAATTCACGAGTGTTTCGCAACAACATAATTTCCTGTTTCGAAACAGCAGATTCAGTGTTCAGTTAGCCAACGAGACATAGATAGCAGTACAATCATTCATAACACCATGAAAAACGAAACCGTGAAAACAATTATTTTCCTTGGCTAGTTTAGAATTACTGAATTATATGCAGACAGACTTAATAATACATAATATGACACCACGTACGACTACACATAGATGCATAAGAAAAACAAACAGATTGAATTTATTTAGCGTAAGTAATGAATGAAATTTCCGATAAATCAAAAATAATGAGCGAAAAACCTTAGAAACGGGTTTGTATCAAGTTACATGTTATATAGATAAGGTGATTGGTCACACAGGTGTAGCCATTATTATTGTGATAGACTAATCTTAAGGTACGATGAGGCAAAATCGGGAGTAGGTGGATAGACACTAAATCTCTCTAAGTCACAAGCGGACAATCAACCCCAAATAACAAAATTGTGTAAAGGGAGCAATTATAATAGGCGCACTTTGAGTTTTTGTATTCAATTTTGTTTAAGCATTTCCACGTTTTAATAATAATATATTTCCTTTGTTTTTGGGTTTTTTCATTGAAAATTTAACACGACAGTATATATGTAACGTTAACGCTAGATATATTTATTAAAGTATTTTAATTGTATGTTTTAGACGCATGTACGGATAATGAAGAATTTGATATACGTGTAGTTCTCTATGACAATTGTAGGAGGAGGAACCGGAAGTATTCATAAAACGTACATCTAGGTTTTAATTTCTTACTCGCGCTCACTCGAAGGGATGACTCAATTCTTGTAATGTAGGTTCGTAAAAACAATATTAGCACTTGTTCACATCCGGTGGGGTCGCCAAGAACTCGTCGGCTCGCTTATGATCGCTCAAAGCCTTCAAGGTGTAAGTATCATGAGGCAACTCAGACTTTCGACGCAGCAATGGCTTATCCTTATTCTTCGTCTTGGTCACCTGAAATAACAACTGCCATTAGGACAAGCGGCAGACTCATAATGGGCAATAGTAATGGTGGTAAAGTAAATATACTCCGAAGAACCCCGCATCAGAATTAGGACTCTCGTATTTCTATTGAAACTGAAAATACCTCTTGGACAGGAGCCTCAAAGCGTTCATAGGCCATAATTTCATCATTAGCGTCATCCCCAGCTTGAGAGCTAAAAGATTCATCTCGACTCCGTGGGATTTTGTTGTAATATGGATTCGTGGAAGCCAGTTCTTCTATTTTCAACCATACCGAGTCACGTTTACTCACAAACTCCTTCTCCTTCTGCCGCTGCAGCTTGTAGTTCTGGGTACACTCGTCAAATAATTTCTGATTGATCTCCATAAATAATTTCAAGGCATTGTAGATCAACCCATGTATTGTTCTGGAAAACGAGGCAAACGAATACAACGTTAGATTTTTGTTCCTGAAACAAGCCAGCACATAGCGGCATTAAAGAGCTTAAGTTTAAATACTACTTACTTATTCCAATGAGACTTTGAGTTTCGGTACAATGAAGGAAACATTATCGGAAGGATTTCAGCTGCATTATCACTGATCAAAGACATGATGTACTCATTGTTCCAGTAGTATAGGGCTCGTTCAGCCACCTGAATCAGGAAAACGCTCCAATGTAGTGCTGTACTAAATGCTTGTGTCGCTTAATTACGCATTTTACAAAAATGGGGTTCGGATTTCGGAAGCTTCTGCAAAATTAGGTTATTTTTGCTCAAGCTGAAAGAAGGGATGAAAGAAGGCATGCCGAGAATTGAAACTGTTCGCAAGTAAATTCATTATGACAGGCATATTAATGTTTCATTAAGCACTCTATTGAAATCCAAACTGACAGAACCTAAGCTTTTCCCTTTTGTTCCTCTTCATTATGATTATGGTACGTCAGATGTAGGATTATGACGTCAAGTCAACCATCAACCTTTATGCAACATAATCTGTTCGGAAGGTCCCCTTGTCAAATACCTGAAAGTGCGGAGAAGAAACACAGCTGGCCATTTGTCTGAATAAAGGCTTCATTACTTTACGGAACTCTGCAGGTTCAATCACATCCAGAATTTCCTCCAACTCATTCAGGAACATAACCTAGAAACAGAGACCCAATTAGGTGTATGCTCTGACCAACCATAAGACTCTTCGCCGCGGTATTTGCCACAAAGAATTTACAAAGACCATCAGCCCTGCGCCGTACATACCTCTTTCGGTGAGTGAGTTTTTGGCCAAAACTTCAGGAGCGCCATAATAACAGGTTCTGTGAGAGACGGATCTTTTTCCAGGAATTGAACTACACAGTAAGCTAATTGCGGATGGTAGACGGAGAGACTCTTCACTTTATGCAACGGAAGCAATACTTTGAGAAGAAAATTCTTGTGTTCTTCCTTCAGTGGCAAGGCAAATCCATTAATGATACTGTAAAAACATGAGTAATAACGTCAAATCAGAAAATTCAGTAGTTGTAGGTTGTAGGGCGATTTAGTACATTTTGAGATAATGCTCTTTATGTAAAGAAATTATAACAAGTGAAATTTTATCTGAACCAAAAACAAGCCCATTTATATTATTTACCGACCATTAGGAGGATATGAAACTCACGCTTATATCGTAAAATAAATAGCTAATGGCGGTGATATAAAGGCTCATTAAATTAACGCCAGTATGATTGGAAAGAGAAATGGGTATTATATGCACAGTATGAGGCTAGACAGCACTGTGTATTAAACATAAGGCATACGTATTTCAATTGGAATCGATCGATGAACTTTGTGTGTTCATGATACATAACAGTTTAGAATAGATGAGACAAGTAAACCCCAATCATACAGAAATAAATATTGATGGATCAATAAAATGCAAGTATCAACGTGAATAAGCAGATGGTGAACGTGGATATGGGATATGAAAATGTGAATTTTACCTTCCTAATATTTCCAGCAGTTCAGCAATTCCATTGTGATGCTCGGTCTCATAAATGAATCGGTAGAAGATGTTGTTTATCTGCTTCCTTATGTATGCACGAAGATTAAGAAATTTTCCGTAGATACGATGAAGAGTTGTCTTCAAAAAGTCTCTTTCTCGGGGGTCTTCGGAGTCGAATAGGTCCAATAACTAAAGAACACAATAGAGTAAGTACATATATTTAAGCTAAGTCTACCTGAATGAATACGTTTCCTACTTTGACGTATATTTGTTCCCATTCATATTGAAACGAACGTAACAGAATTATAATCTTTATGCCTACACAGCAACCACCATAAATCATGTAACCAAGTAGATCTTTGCATATTACAGTCTATAAAGCATCCGTGCACTATACTCTTCAGCGAATCAATAAAAGAGTCGATCTCTAACTCAGTAAAGGAACAGAATTTTACCTGAAGCACAAACTTTTGGTCAATGTACTTTTTGGCTGTAGTGGGCTGAAAATCCGGAGACTCGAGAAACCTAGTAAATTAAAAAAATAAATGAGTTTTCCGATAATTGGTGCACAAAGTTGGGGTTGAACCAAATATCCGCCACAATTACCGGAGGAAAAAGTCGTAGACTAATTGAAGGTGAGGCCAAGCGGCTTCCAGGGTTGGTTCATCTTCTTCAGGATCAAACTCGGCTCCATTAGGGTTTGAAGACGGAGGTAATGTTCTGAACAAATTGACGGAAAACTAAAACAAGAAAAATACATCTTTACGCTACGACACAGATGTCTGGCCACAAACGCCAACGCTTGTCAAGTTCCAAAGAGCGATCTCTTCTCAAAAGAATCAGACGAGCGTACACTACTTTCTCCTACTAAACGAAAATAACCTCGTGAACCAAGTGAAAATAGGAATCCGGCTGAAGGCAAAATGTATTACTGACATCCCCACGATAATTGTAAACTTGGTTCAGCTACGGCAAACTTGGACACATCCAATATTACAAAAATGTAACCACCTCATGTATAAGTATTTTTAGCCCAACGCATTTATAGTTGATATGCCGTATTTAATCTCACTAAAAGCATTGAATCATTTGTTCGACTCTCCGCCACACGTTATGTGCCATACTCACACACTCACAAACATCTAGATAGTCCCACAAATCCATAGACTCCTACTCAAAAATCCCTTACGACAGATATTCCCGCAACACGCTCCCAAAGAGCAAGATTATACCAATGTAATTTAATGCAATGATTTAGTTTTGGCATGAAACTTGGAGCCACCCTAGTTCATACAATAGATTACATCTGGCCTTTGCCCTATGCGATGCTACGTGAGTTTGCTTTCTCCGTCTCGCAGAAGGAAGTCTTCAAGGAAGAAAGTCAAGTGCTTTCCGTTCAAGAGCTCACCATATTAACTGCTTCTGGATAAATGGGCTCCGTAAGAACTCCACGTTGAGTTGTGATAAACTCGACCATCTCATGCAATGCACATCTCTTAACTTCTTTGTATTTGATGTCTGAAAGTGGGTCCGTGACAAAGTCAAAGAGGACACAGCATTGCCGGAGTTTCTGGATGAACAGATCCTCCCTTTCCGTCGACGCCGCATCTGTTAGTTATCACAAAAGAGAAAGACAGGTTTAGAAATCAATTCAACAGAGGTTTGGATAGCCAAGAGTGAGCCAAGCATAAGCAGCATAAGTTCAAAGCAGAGATGCATGAAAAGCAGGAAGACGTCTGGCTGGATGCTGGAACACTCCCACTTGCGTTCTAGTCAAACTGATACATTCTCTCTTTGTAAATACGACCTGTCAACTGACAACGAGTGACCTTGTCACACAATGTGCGGCGTAATCACCACTCAACACTCAACAACTTTCATCCACATATCGTCAATCGTCACTCCCATATCGCCAATCGCCATGTCACTCCAACTGTTGGCCTGGGTTCGTTTGCGCAAGGCGCAGTAAGTACCAATACCTACTGAACCAATACCAAAGACCACCATCATCGTACTATTCATAGAAATTCCGCTATTGAATTGAGTTCGGGAGAAACAAGGACAATAAACAGAGATAGAAGAATGTACCAATCGGAATTCTTTTGGGTAAAGAGGCAGCCCGTACTAGCGGTCTATAATGTCTAGTCTCAGTAACTCAATCCGTTATATTATGATTACATTTATGAGCTCTCAAGAGAGTCCAAGGCTCTTTACCAATCCTGGTCCTGGTCTCTTGGGAAGAAGATAAATCCGGACTTGTTGGGCCTGATCCATAGGCACTATCATCATCAGTAGAGTTCGTACGCCTTCTTCGACTTCTCGCTTTGGCCATAATCTGTTCCCGAAGTTGTTGTTCTTGTGCCTGAGCCTGGGCCTGTGCCAATGCATGAACTTGCAAATTATGATAGTAAATATGGTTCTCCTGCGGTTGAAGATGCTGGGTGCCATAAGGCCCAATAATGTTCACTCCTCCGCCGCCCGTCAAATACACGTTGGCCTCCTGACCGTAGAAGTCATGGTAATAATTTGGAATGAAAATGGGTGTCCAGTGGGCATATTCCCAAGCAGTTTCCACCATTCCTAGCCCAACATCACAGTTTCCACCATTCGCCGCATCTGTCGGATTTGCAATGCAGTACATTTTGGAAAATGACGCTCTTCACAATACCGGCACTACGAGAGACTTCACTTCACTAGAATAACGGCCTTGCTCGATTAACACCAGAGCCAACTAAGTAGTTCTCTCTCTTTTCTTTTCAGAGGTAAATACACTAATTTTCATAATGTACGACACTGGTTATTATTTACTATGGATAGAGCAACAGAGAACAGAGTGGATGGAGATCCAGCCAGAATAGCAACTGAATTATCACAACTGGTAATCAGCAGGGTCAACAGGAATGTTTAGGAGGAAGGTCTGCTTATGCTCACAACTTTTTGTCAGATTAAAGCAGTATTGTCTCAGTTTACGTGTATTTGGCAATAAAATCTCTCAAAGTCATTTAGCACAACAAACATGAATTCAATTATGGGATTACTCAATGACAAGAATAGCCAACTCAAGTGACGAGGAATAACTTGTTCTGTAAAGCCAGTATTTTCCAGAAATATTTCAGGTTGTGTGGTGTGGTGGGTGAAAACATGAAACATTCACTTTACCACAACGTCAGACACGAGTGGAAATATTTGAGTCCACAATAGAATTATGCAAGTTCAGAGCATGCAAGGAGGGAGTGATCAACTCAATCATGAATACAGTCCGCATGCAGATAATAATAGAAATTCCAGAGTGACAAAACACCTCAATTATGCGACTTGGATTCCACCCGTTTTGTAGATCAAATAATAGAAACAAATTAACACAGTTGAGGAATGAGCCAATCTGAATTGTTAGGCGAGGGTTTAAAACTGAGATGAAGCACCGTGGTATTGGCTCGTCGAGTGGCTATAGTGTCTGATATAACAGAAAGTATTTACAATTCATGACCAAGATTAGAATAATACACAGAATAGGCAATCAGCCTCAACCAATCAAGAAGATAGCTGAACGAGAGAGGTAAGTGAGTTAGAGGCAAATAGGACAGCCCCAGTCACTCTTGCGAAACTTGGTTTACGATTGGGCTTAGCCACCGACATCCAAGTCCAGGTTATTCATTTTCCATACTAATTACACTTTACTAGCCTCACAATAACCTCCATAGATATACTAATTTCCAATGTGCTATGCCGTAGTTGAAAGAGTAAATTTCTTGACGCTTGGTCCAGGCTTAGGTTTGACGCTACTGGCTACAAGTGACACAAGTGCTCTAATCTGTTACGAAATCCCTATTGTTGTCTACTACAGAAGGCCAGGAGAACCAACCATCATCATGGCCAGATTATACAAATAACAGTTCATGACCAGTCTGAACCAAATCCTTCTCACTCCCAAGTTTAGAAAATTCTTTTCATAGTCACCACGCTTGAGTTGAGAGGAAAAGAAATTAGTTGGTGTAGCCGTAAAATCAATTATGCACTCAACACTCCCCCTATTTAAACCTAGTTAGTTATTCATCGTTTTCGTATTGTAATTAGGCTCCAGACGCCACTTCACTGAAGTCACCACCTGGAATAAATGGAATGGCAGGATGCCAATAATAGATACCACCTACATAGCCCTCACACCGGAAGATTTACCTCATTCTAAGATCACAAATCACAAAATTCTCGTCAACAAACGCCGTTACAATATCTTCATCTTCAACTTCATGTATTTCCTAAAAACGTGCCGCATAGTCTCATATCTTCGTAGTGGGCACCAATATATGAACCATATATCAGACTGGCATTATAACCGGTGAACCAACCATAGACGCCCGTTTGTAACAATTAATGTTGGGAATAAAGGTGAAGATAATAATCAGTAACTTAATAGCACTTGGAGTACGAGAACTTTCTTTTAAATTAAAATAAAACAATATCAGGGTAGATCCGGTAGCAACTAGTTCTTGCAAATGGTTGAACCTTTCCTTGCAAGTGATTTTAATATGTGCCACAGGCTTGCTTCTAGCTTGGTTTTCGGCTGTAATATTTATGAAAATTAGCGTAAATACGAGCGGAATTGGGAACAAAAGAATATTCAACAGATAGACCATTGGAATGTGTTAAGAATTTTCACAAATTCGCTAATTGAAACACAATGAACAAAATCATATCCTTAGTTTGGACTTTGCAACTAATGTATTTACGTATTGATTTGAAACAGGAGTTTCGTTTCGTATGTAAATAGCCAGATGAGATCCGATTATAGAGAAAATACTAAAAGTATATTCATCTCTGGTGTTTTGTTTTGCTTTCCACACCATTAAAATAGTGCTGAAATAACAGTAGGCAGCATGGAATATGGAATTGTAATGATAATGAGTATGCATACATGAATGCTAAAGTTTATGCCTTAAACGTTTCCATTTCATACACACACACCCTACATCGCTGACAACACAACGTAATACCTAATAACCTCTGTGCACATACTACGCCAGCTCCGTGCTAGCAAGTACTGATCTAAAGATTTTGCACATAGAAAAATTGAAAGACGTCATTTGGTTTACGTGTTTCCTAGTGATGGTGTGATGGTGATGATGGCCAAACGAAGTTATGCATTAAAAATTAAAAATACTGCAGCTGATCCGACATATGTACCAACATACGCATTTACGTTGATCTGGTTTAACGCAGAATGCCTAGTACGAGCTTCAAGCTCAATTAGAACATTGATAGGTGGTTGGGATTTTTTCATTTCAGGCACATGTACATTATTACAGGCATAGCCTGTATTGTATTCGTTTTGACATTTGTCTGGAGTCGAGTGTGGCTTTTACTTTCAGATCCGCTTCGAAAGTGTTTACATAAACAATGGAGCGGCGCATTGGTTGGCATGTGAATCAAATACAAATGAAAGTCTGTCTGCGTTTCCTACCGCAAGCCTATGTTTGCTTCCCCAAGGGTAGTTCCTTACTAAGGGTAGCTTGTCTTCCTTCAGGGTATGGTTCCTTCCTTTAGGGTACATTTGCTCTATAATTCGTAGCATGGAGAATCAATAGAAATTAATGTAAAAAAAATACCACATCGCTGTTACACGGCCCCTCCTTTGGAAAGTTAACATTCGGATTTGCTTTTTACGTGTGAACTCTATAGGTATAATTCGTAGCATGTAAAATCGGTTAAAATTAATGTAAAAAAAACACCACAAATATGCTACGTTCCCTAACTTGGAAAATCAACGTTCGGATTTACCATTCACGTGTGAACTCTATAATAATTCGGTAGGATTTACTACGAAATTTTCTATATTAAACAAAATAAACTTATAATTTAATAAACCGACGGTTACATTAGAACAGAGATTTGTTCAGAATGTTACACAGTAACATCATATTGACCTTTAATTCAGATCTCGAGGAGAATAAGAATGAATATCACGGATGTACGCAATGTATGTATTTACGTCATAGCTTCATATATTAAGTTTCAAAATGGCTGCTTGAAACAGCAACAGCACATACAGGGAATCCGCATCATGACGGACGGAATGTTCCCAAACTCACACAAACATAGATCTGTTGAACAATTTTGTACATTTACAGTACACGCGAATTCCCACAATCTGCAGTTATTTATGTATTGAAAGAAAGGGTATCAAATTCAATCTGGAATAACATAGTTATACACGGCAAAACGCATCCCTTCCCATACCTGTCTGTCGTTCGTGATTAACAAAGCCACTTTTGTCCTTTATCCTGCACTACCTGTATTAACTGACGAAACAGGAGAGAACCAGAATTGAAAAGCATCAAGCACTGCGTCATAGTGTCATTATGATTATGGACCTCTGAGTAACTGCAATATGACTTGGTTTTATAGTCTTGCATCCATAATACTAATAGGTAGGTAACCTTATGCAATTCTCGTAGGCTCAATAGACAGGTAGCACGCAAATTCAACCTTCCGCCTTCGTATGAACTGCCACCCGACCGCGTACTCTACAAGTGTTAAGACAGATCATTCAGTTTTAAAATTCAGCACCTAGTCAGTTTCAAAGGTCAAGTGCATAAGTTGTAGTCTAGGTATGAGAATGAGATTACCTATGTATATGGCCATTTACTACAATCTACATATCATAAACTCCGTTTCGACAGCCTTTTATTCAAAGTAGAAGGTAACCTAACACAAACATTTACTATAAAAATGTTAAGCTGATTCCCACACAATTTCTTCTTTTTCAACTTCCTCTTTTGCCTTTTAAACTTACAAAGAAATTGTATGTACAACTTCGATGATTCCTATATTTCTTCCAGCTGATCGCAGCAATTGAGCAACAATTACATAAATAATAGCAGCTGTAGCATTTTGGTGGAAAGCGTTGATGAAGAGTGACTCAAACACTACGAGAGATACGGGGTGTAATTAGTCTGTTCGTATCAAGTTTGTTCACGCTGGTATAAACTGAAAAGGAAAGGAATCAATACTTCGATACGGCTAGCCCTTCAGTACTCTGCATTATATCTAATGAGATGCTTCTTATGAACTTTGACGTATTAGTTCCAAGAATCCGAAATTACAGAAAAGCTGCAGCTTTGCCTAAGAATATATTTAATACAAAATATATTTAATACAAAAAGTGTATGATTAATCGAATAAATTAAATAACTGGTCACAACTGCTGACTTCGTAGGATCTTTACAGGCTAGAGAGAAGTCGTACGTATTAGGTGTGTAGTGAATTATTCACCTCGTAGATTCGACTCTCTACTGCCTATAACAGAAAGTCGATAATGGAAATTCACTTTCACTTCTTCCAGTGCTATCCAGCCAGACACATAGAAAGTGCTGAGAAAAAGAAACATTGCCGTCTGGGAATAAAATTGTAAATTTGGAAGTGAAATAAATGCAAATGAGGTCGAGGCGAGGACAAGTCATGGGGCACAGGGCACAGGCCCAGAACATGAAGAAGAATACTCAATATACAAAAGTTAACCAAAATTATTTCTTCGCACACGATCAATTTTCCAATTGTATCCCAGAAGTGAGGAAGATTACGCAACGGAAAGCAGTCAAGTGTAAACTTTTAACATAATCAACACTACTATCTCTTCTCTTGGATATACAATATACCGAGCGTCCCAGAGATGACTGGAATGTCAAATTCTGACCTCTGCTCTGACTCTGTTCAAGCTCAGCAAATGCAATATATTTTCACTCAAGCAAGTGACACCTTGAGTGATATAATGGAAATAAGGCAGCTTTGATATAAAATACATTATAAATAAAGCATTCACACTTCTAGCGTTAGACACAAGCACAAGTACAAGGCACAAGTGAATTATTGAAGACTAGTGATTTATTGTCGTCTCACCTTTGAGGAGTCCTAGTGACTTCAGTTCTCGGTTTTTCGACAGGTTGAACCGAGAGGAGCTCTGCCGTTTATCTTTCTTGAGATAAGGTGCGGCAGAATATTTCAGTTTGTTGATGGGTGTCGGAGGCGGATTTTTGCTGGTACTATTCCACTCATCACTATTCTTATTATTTCCACCCTGCAATGCCAATAAATAGAATAATTCATTAAATAGTTTCAACATGACGTCATTCACCGTAATCGTAATTACAGAAGAAGTACTGATGGAGCATGCCCCTTAACCAACTAAATTAAATATTACATTGAAGCCGCATAGGCTTTTAAACGATAGGCAATACGAGTTTGCATAAAAATCGGGCGGAATATGCTGGAGGTTATATATTTTTATCATTATTTTAATTGCATATCTGCGGCAGTGCCTCTTCTGGTAGAATCTAACCAGTAAGCAATGGACGTCTCAGATAGATAGGGGACGGGAATACAATTAATTGGTTCATTACCTCTGCCAGATATGTACTACACCAGCCCAAGTAGGTAATTGATACTTTACCCAAATTCTGCAAATGTATACGCGAGCAAGTAAATTAAAACCTTAGGGATTAAAAAACAATTATACAAACTCTTGGGAAACAACTCACAGCGCAATTACAGTAAATACTTAATACGCATATCAGCCACAACCCACATGCATTAGGTACTATATAAAGTGGAGAGTCTAATACCAAGTAGAAAGGATTTTAATTACAAATTACAATATAGAGTAAGGAAAGGGAACTTGGGGCAGTAACGGCTAGTCTAATACCTGCTAATAAAGCACGAACTATCCTCCAAGCTAAAAGAAAGTTAATTCGGGATTCCAAAGTGTTGTATTATTTATGTTTCGCTTCTGTGCAGGGTTGTTTATATTTCACTGTTTGAGAGGTAAACCAACACAATTCATAGTTACTCAAGAGCTCAAGTTATAGCGGAGTCAGAAACCATGTAATTTGAATTAGCAATAACCCTAGTAAAGTCTGATCTTGACTTAATCTCAATTCCACGTGTCAAACATTTTGATTATTCAAATTCTCACAAAGACTCTGAGTGAATAATACTTTCATCAGCTTTCTCCCGGTCTAAGTTAAGAATATAAAAGGTAGCTTAAAACTTTCAGGCTATCTTTCCTCTCTCGAACATTTCTTTGAGAATCGTGACCCATGAATTATCAACCTAGAAGGTTCAGCTACGGCGTATTAACTTAAACTACTACCACCTTGAACTTTTAATTTCTAGATTTTAATCAAAACACAAAGTCGTGCACAAATCTAATATTTCTTTATTATATCATGAAACCTGGGTGAGTGGATTCACCAGCACAAACGACTATTTCCCGATGATAGCCGTAATGGTACGCCTTGAATATCCTTTATCTTAAATAAGTATTCCAAAC
>JAQFXY010000956.1:0-14544 GCA_034693865.1 Ceratophysella sigillata | reverse complement strand
ACATACATACATACATACATACATACATACATCCAGACATACATCCATACAAAGTAACGATTTTATGTAAATGGATGAAATACGAATTGTTTTACATTTGCCGATTATTGATTTATTCAATATGAAATACGAATTGTTTTACATTTTCCCAATCCAAGACATGTTTAAATTATTTGTATTTGCATTGTAGCTAAAGCACTAATTTTCACAAGTGAGTTGCCTCTGTGAAAAAGGACGTTGACCTAGAATTGCCGATCTATAATTTTCCAATTTGCACAAGTGTGCGATAGAGGATCATAACAAGTCCATCAGCAGGGCAAATGTGCTACGCTGCAAGCAATACTATCGAAGAAGCATTTCTGAGTTTCCAGAGAAATGCATTTTCCGTCACAGAATTCTTCATTAACTTGACACAATTGGCCCTTGCTGCAGACATGTGTTTTCAGAGAAATGCATTTCCCATCACAGGAGTCTTCGTCTTTCTCGCATACATACTCATCACTGAAGCATTGCTGCGATTCAGGAGAGAAGCAGTTACTTCCACATAATTCCTCCGTCGTAGCACAAATGACCCACTCCGAGTCGATCATTGGACAGTTCTCGTGAAAATATGATCCATTATAGTAACATTTCCCATAGTGATAGTCACCCGACCACTGCTGTCGGGAAAAACATGTTTGACTTTCCGGTGAGAAGCATGAGTATCCGCAAGTTTCTTGACCAACATTGCAAAGTATGGAAGGTTTATCATAATCCGACGTAACCCGTAAATATTCCCAGTTAATTGACGTCAGGAGAGAACGGCGAAGGCACTGTTTTTCCGCAGGATTGTAGCAAGCATCTTTACAAAGTAATTCATCCTCTGGACATGCGTAGTGATGACAAGTGGAATCTGGTAACATGAAAATATGTAAAATTACAATTTAGAATCAGGACGAACGTGTTGCAATCTATTGAAGTCTTGAATTGGGGAGTATTTGTTTGTTATTCTTAATTTTCTAAGAATTAGGTTTTAAATAAATAATTTCCAGTACATATATCTCTACGTCCTGTATACTTAACCTTAAATAGACATACATTTCCTTTCTCAGTTCCAAAAGGAGATTTAGATTTGACCTAAGATTTCAAAGGTTTAATTACTTACCATTGATGCAGAGACTGCTAACAACACAAATGCAAAAGTATGTAAACCACATTTTGAAATTCGGAAACCCACGCCGAGTTAGGAAGAGGCTCTATCGAAACAAAATCCTGGAAGTAAGAGACTTAAGATACTCGTAAGTGTTGGGAGCTGGAATGAATTATTTGCTTCTAAGATCTTGAGTATATATTGGACCACATTTGTAAAAAAGTTGGTGCTAATCGTAAATCGGAATATTTTAAGTCTGTTTATTGCAAAATCTCAAAATACTTTATGAGCATGTTGTATTCTCTGCAATAAATATGATGGTAAACTTGAATTTATTGATCTGCTGATGGAACATTTGATGGTAAAACTAAGTATCGTATGCTAATTTTGGTTAATTTTGGCTAATTTCGGTTAATGTTCCGTCTTGCATCATATGCACACTGGAAATATAGACAAAGTTTAAATTCCATCAATTAATTGCTTATAACAATCTAGATGTATTATTTGGAACACATCTGCATTGAGAAAGGCTTTTGATACCTTAAATAAAGAAATATAGGCTTGTGCCCTTTAAAATTACGATACACAGTGATCTATTAACAGCATTGCAACAATGCAGTAATTAATATATTATAAGCAAGCCTTGTGCCCTTGTACGAACTAATTACAATTTATTAAGTACTCACATAAAGAAAAATATGATTATCGTTTTACGCAAAGCATGAACCTATCACCGTTGTTTCATATATGCAAACAAAAAATCTCATGTGTAAACAACTTTCTGTGAAATAAACACGAAATCAACTATAGATAACACGGTGAAAATTGAACGGCGTACATTAGCGTTCAGCGTCATTTACAAGTAAGTTAGGTCAGACAGGTTAAATGACCCTACGTCAATTTCAAAAGGAATAACATTGACAAACATGAATAGGTAAAAGATGAAAATTAATATGAATGTCGAAGGGCCAAACTACAAAGGATAGACGGTTTAGTTAATTTCACGGGTATTACGGGGTTTCGGTGTGGAAAGGAAACAAAGGTTAGTTAAATTCACGGGTATTACGGGATTTTGAAGGGGAAAGGATACATGGATTGGCTAAATTCACGGATATTACGGGATTTTGAAGGGGAAAGGATTCACGGGTTAGCTAAGTTCACGGGTAATACGGAATTTCGGAGGGGGGAGGATACACGGGTTAGTTAAATTAACGGGTATTACGGGGTTTTGGTGTGGAAAGGATAAACGGGTTAGTTAAATTCACGGGTACTACAGGGTTTTGAAGGGGAAAAGAAACAAAGGTTGGTTAAATTCACGGGTATTGCGGAATTTTGGAGGGGAAAGGATACACGGGTTAGTTAAATTCACGAGTATTACGGGGTTTTGGTGTGGAAAGGATAAACGGGTTAGTTAAATTCACGGGATTTTGGAGGTGGAAGGATACACTGGTTAGTTAAATTCACGGGTAATACGGGATTTTGAAGGGGAAAGGATACACGGGTACTAAGGGATTTTGGAGGGAAAAGTAACACACGGGTTAGTTAAATTCACGGGTAATACGGAATTTTGAAGGGGGAAGGATACACGGGTATTACGAGATTTTGAAGGAGAAAGGACACGGGTAAGTTAAATTCACTTGTATTACGGGGGTTTGGAGGGGAATTGATACACGGGTTAGTTAAATTAACGGGTATTACGGGATTTTGAAGGGAAAGGATACACGGGTTAGTTTAATTCACGTGTATTACGGGATTTTTGATGGGAAAGGATACACGGGTGTTATGGTATTTCGGAAGGGAAAGGATAATGGGATAGTTAAATTCACGGGTACAGCGGGATTTCCGAGGGAAAAGGAAACACTGGTTAGTTAAATTTATGGGTATAACGTGAATAAGTTAAAGTTTGTGAATGTGAGCCTAAGTTTGACTTTGGCATTTTACTATTTTAATTTCCTGTCCGTTGGACGGGCTTTCAGCTAGTACTATAGTACGTTACGACGAACAAAGATTCCAGGTATGCTGGCTTTCGTGGATGTTTGAAGTTCAACTATGAGGATTTAAGCGAAAAAGCTCACTGCGAAAATATTCCTTTTGAAAAGCTTCCTTGCAAAAAATATGCTTTCGGTAAGCCAAACCTTATTGTAAGAAATTCGTGTACGACTTAAAATTACAATCGACTTTGTTGATTTATATACTAATGTGTAATCGTGATTAGAATAATATTTGAATCGTTCAAACAGAACACAGTGATATATGCTTGCTGACATTTGCCGATTATTGATTTATTCAATATGAATTGTTTTACAATTTCCCAATCCAATACATTTTTAAACTACTTGTATTTGTATTGTAGCCAAGTACTTATTTTCACAAGTGAGTTGCCTCTGTGAAAAAGTACGCTGACCTAGAATTGTCGATCTATAATTTTCCCCTTTGCACAAGTGTGCGATAGAGGATCATAACAAGTCCATCCGCAGGGCAAATGTGCTACGCTGCAAATAATACCATCGAAGAAGCATTTCTGAGTTTCCAGAGAAATGCATTTTCCGTCACAGAATTCTTCATTAACTTGACACAATTGGCCCTTGCTGCAGACATGTGTTTTCAGAGAAATGCATTTCCCATCACAGGAGTCTTCATTAATCTTGCACTTATACCCACCCGTGCTACAGACGTGTGTCTTCGGAGAAATGCAAATACTTCCGCAAATGTCTTCGTCTCTCTCGCATACATACTCATCCCTGAAGCATTGTTGCGATTCAGGAGAGAAGCACTTACTTCCACATAATTCCTCCGTGGTAGCACAGATGAACCACTCCGCTTCGATCATTCTACAGTTGTCGTACAAATATGAATTATAATAACATTTCCCATACTGATTTTCATTTTCACCCCCAAACTGCTGTCGGTAAAAACATGTTTGACTTTCCGGTGAGAAGCATGAGTATCCACAAGTTTCTTGACCAGCATTGCAAACAATAGAAGGTTTATCATAACCAGACGTAACCCGGAAATAGTCCCAGTCAAATGACGACAGGCGAGAACGGCGGAGGCACTGTTTCTCCGCAGGATTGTAGCAAGTATCTTCACAAAGTAATTCATCCTCTGGACATGCGTAGTGCTGACAAGTGGAATCTGGTAACATGAAAATATGTAAAATTACAATTTAGAATCAGGACGAACGTACTGTATTGCAATCTATTGAAGTCTTGCATCGGGGAGTAATTTTGTTATTCTTAATTTTCTAAGAAGTAGATTTTAAATAAATAGTTTCCAGTACTAAACTTACAGATATCTCTACGTCATGTATACTTAACCTTAAACATATACATTTTCCTTTCTGAGTTTAAAAAGGAGATTTAGATTTGACCTAAGATTTCAAAGGTTTAATTACTTACCATTGATGCAGAGACTGCTAACAACACAAATGCAAAAGTATTTAAACCACATTTTGAAATTCGGAAACCCACGTCGAGTTAGGAAGATGCTCTATCAAAACAAATTTATACTGGAAGTAAGGCTTAAGATACTCGTAAGTGTTGGGAGCTGGAATGAATTACTTGCTTCTAAAATCTTGCTTATATACTGGACCTTTTTGTAACAAAGTTGGTGCTAATCGTAAATCGTAATATTTTAAGTCTGTTTATTGCAAAATCTCAAAATTCTTTATGGGCATGTTGAATTCTCTGCAATAAATATGATGGTAAACTTGAATTTATTGATCAGCTGATGGAACATTTGATGGTAAAATTAAGTATCGTATGCTAATTTTTGCAATGTTCTGGTTAATGTTCCGTCTTGCCCTCATTCGCCCGCTGGAAATACAGAGAGAAAAGTTTCAACCCCATAAAGTAAGTGCTTATAACAATCTAGATGTATTATTTGGAACACATCTGTATTGAGAAAGGCTTTTGATACATACAGAAATATGGGCTTGTGACCTTAAGATTACGATCCACAGTGATCTATTAAAAGCATTGCAACAATCCAAGAATTAATTTATTATCAGCATGCCTGATGTGCCCTTGTACGTTCTAATTACAATTTATTAAGTACTCATAAATAAAAATATACTTATCGTTTCCCGCAAAGCATAAACCTATCATCGTCATCATTGTTTCATATACATACATGCAAACAAAAAACCGATCTCATGTGTCACAAAATTCTGTGAAATGGACACGAAATCAACTATAGATAACACGGTGAAAATTGAACGGCGTACATTGGCGTTAAGCGTCATTTACAATACAATATACAATGTAAACATTTCATTCATTTTCCTACAAAAGCGTAGTAGCAGAACCTGCGTTGAATATTGCATGCTATATGTTATGACGAACAAAGTTTCCAGGTATGCTGACTCTCGTGGACGTTTGAAACTCAACTATGAGAGTTTATGCGAAAAAGCTCACTGCGAAAATATTCCTTTTGAAAAGCTTCCTTGCAAAAAAGATGCTTTGGGTAAGCCCAAGCTCATTGTAAGAAATTCCACCCCAAAACACGATATCTATGTAGCGTAGCATAATGAAGCCAAGTATAACCTGCCCAAATAAATTGAATTTGAGGTCAAACGGTAAAAGTAATTTTTTTTCTGAGTAAGCTTTTCGCCATGCCCCACGGTGGAGTACGGTGTTACTTAGAAGAAATGAAATCGGTGTTTGAGGTTGGCATGTATCTGGACTGAACACACCTGTCCACTCATGCAATTTAAATGAGCCTAAGGTAGGTTTCCTCTCTTCTGTTCGAGTGACTGAGTGAGTCCCAAAGTGAACTAAGCCCAACACGATCAGAAGAGCAGCCAAGGAGAGACCAAGTGAAATTGGAGAGAAAACAACAAATACGTACATACACAATGAATGATTGACTTTATTTGGGAACATGACAGTTGATTTTTGTGGAGGGGCGGGAGGCCAAGCACACAGAAGCCTTCGTGCAGCAGCAGCGGTTTGGGCTTGGGCTTTGGGATGGATTATATGATTTTCCCTAGATTTCCACTTGGTTGACTCGAGAAGCATAATATAATCCATGTATCATTTCCAGCCACTTTTCTGGACTTGAGTGTCAATTGAGAAGACATATTGACCTCTGGATTCCAACGGCTCCGCCTTCATTTGACCTTAGCCCAACCTTTCAGAGTCAGGGCTCAAATGGGTGAAACCTTGGTGCTATGGAGCATATAGATTATTCGGGGCTTTTTGGAATGAATAAAAGAAATTAGTTTCTCAATTTCACCCCAATTTGTCACAATATGGAGGCTATTAAATGTTAAAGGATATAATTCTCATTACAGGAAACGGACTGGGAAGAACGCGGTGACCAACAAAATGAGCATTGTGCACGCTCCATAAATCAATGAGTTTGGACAAGATTTGAACGGTCCGTCCCATGTCAGGTCCCGCAAGTCCCAGTGTAATAATGACCTCCGTGAAGGAAAAATAAGAGAAAGTTTTATGTTCCGCTTTTCAATTAAACCTTCACCAGTCCATCTGTTTGGCTCATCGACTTGTCTCCCGAAAGTAAAATCAATTAGTGATGCCAGAACCCTATTTCTATACGCACTTTTTTAGTAAGGCTCTTTGTACTACCTTTGCTACACGACGGTATTCCCAGAGGGTGAAAATGATACTTTACTCGTCTCAGAGCCCAAAAAGGTATTTCCTCAATGATCGACATTATGCAATGCACAGCTATTCTAAAGATAAATCATGGGTATCTTGACATTGGCTTGAATTTGTAAGTGGTCCAGAAACACGAAAACTAGGTGTGGTTAAAATAATGAAGAGGGTCCACGTGGTAAACACCCATGGAGAAAGCTTGTAAGCGCTAATGGCAAGCACCCATTGAATTCCTCCTGTTTTGCGTTTCCTTAAGAATCTTATCAAACCTAAATATTTAGAACTCATTTAGCACTGAAAGCTTTACGAAAAACCTAATCTAAGGTTCAATGAGTTTTTAATCGGTCTTTAGCTTAAGTCTTTACAAGCTTGCTTTATGGCGGGCCCTGTATCCTGTACCTTACATTACATTAACCCTTATTTTTGAATGGTGCGATGATGGATCCAGTCTAATCCAGTTCATTGGTACACTGTAGCTTCAGATGCGCGCAGAGCTGCTTACAGCGAGTTAGATACGGAAGTTTCCGTATCTTTCGTACAACTAAAAGCGTTCAGATATTTATGTAGTTATATATGCAGATGTGTAAGTGCATTAGCGACGGCTACACAAAGACAACTCACCGTGAGCAAATAACAGTTAATTGTCCTTAAAATTACATGTATTGCTTTACATTGAATCCAATTCAACGTGCGCAGCACAGAGCCTCTTGCTTACGTCTTCGAATTTAGGAATGTAGCTTATCCGACTAAAGGGGGGAGCTTAAGCGCATGAGTTATCTTGGAATAAATGAATAAATGGATGATTTAAGTTGAATATTCCGAAAATGGAAAGCGTGTAGGTGCAGTTCAGCATTGAGCATATTTACCATAACGTTTCCAATCACATTTACGTGCATAGTGTCGTGTAGTATACTATTTTCTACATGGACTCGCTTCCACGATAGATACAATATGTAATCGTAGGAGGCCGGATGGATGTATTGACTGCTATTTGCTTAGAGATGATTATTCTCTGAAAATCCCAATAGTCCCCATAAGCATATGCATATCCCCAGGTGAACTTTGGATTTCAATTGTGAGAGACAGGCTTATTTATTATAAGGAAAAGAGCATGCAATCTTCTAGATCCAATTCAACAATTTTGATATATAGCCTCCGCTCTCTATATTGTGTATTACGTAGAATCAGAAGGAGAAATGGTCTATTGAAAGTTGCGTTTTATTCTGCTGGCAGAGCGGGTTAGATAATATATTGTGCACGCAGAGGTTCGTTTTGGGACTTTATTGTCATCGTTCCGTCGGTAGTAATAGTGGCAGAGATAGTCCAGGTCCTTATACCAATTCTAGTTTACTTTATCCCAAAAATATAAAACTCGACAAACCGTTCAAACACACACAGAGAGAGAGAGAGAAGAGACCATGTGCCTAGTGTGTACTTTCCATGTTCGAAGAAGAGTACAATGATGTAGGAAAAGGACATGATGGATTCTCAACTGAAACTTTAATGAAGTGACTCAATGCATGGCAAACTCAAAACGGAAGAGAAAAGTTCGCTCTCCCGTTAGACCAAAACGTCCTTATGGCATCACCCTGGCCTGGCCGTCCGTTTCTCCGTCAAACATTGCCCGTCAGTCAGGACTTGTGCCAGGAATTGGTTCTCCATTACTTAGCTAAATATTCGGCAAAATGATATTGCTGAGACAGTAGTAGGGCTCATAACGTACGGGCCAATGGGTTTTGTAACTTTTCTCCAAACTCCTGATCCTGATGTTATATTCAATGGTCAATGGTGAGAGTTTGAATGTTGTCAGTCTTGGGCATTCGTATTTCAACTTTCAACCAGGCTTGTTACCATTATGCAGCATAATTTGTTGCCAATTCTGGCATGCTAGATTCTTTCATTTTAGTTCAGGGTAATTAATAGGGTTTTCTATATTTGAGCTTACAACGCCAAAGAAAAGGAAATGGCCTGTAACTATGAGAAGTAACGTAGAAGTACAAAGGACGCAGTCAACTTCCCGCAACTGCTACAGTTGCCATTGACAAGGACGACATCAAGAATTGGTAAAACCACGAAAATTCATGCCAGCATCCAAACACAATAATCAAAACAGTCGGCCAAATAAAAATGAAACGCTCTTATTCATGTTCGAAAAATGTATAATTAAAACTAAAAACAATAATATGAAACTCCCCCACTGTACGTACAAGCTGATTTAGAAAATTCCTGTACAAGTCCTGGAACCATGCCTGTAGTAAATAGGTTGGGTGCTGCCGCATGCCTGTGTTTTTGGTGGATATAAGGCCAGAACATGCAAAGGTGTTTGGATTGTCGAGGATGGGAAGAAGGCCCTTACCTTTGCTCAAATTGATATAGGAGGGGAAAAGAAGCAAAACCCTTCATTCAACAACAAACTATTTCCTTTTGTGCTCACTTCTTTTTTGTCAAATAGAAAAGCCAAATAGTTTCTCCCAACTAGCTTCCACCTATGTATATGTTCCTTTTTATTTTGGTTAACTCCTTCCCTAAACAGGCTGGTTGGGCTACAGCTGAAGGAACCGCTTCTCGCACCGTACGCTAACGCCAAATGCATAATGCACTAGAATTTCTCAAAATATATTAACATTCCTCTTATTCAAACTGAATATTTATTAACAAAGACACGAAATTATAATAGCTCAGCTTGCCAATGCCATGGTAACACTAAATTGCAAAAGTGCTAATGTTTTAATGCGATTGTTAAGCATGTATGTATTTATATTTAAATTATTTAGGTAATGAAAATGTGATATGAAGTTACAGCTCCCTGTAAATCTCGCTCTAATTTAGATTGTAAGTTTTAATGATTAATTTATGCAATTGAGTTAAAATCAGGTTTATCCTATTAATTATTAGGTTTTCTGAATACAAAACAGGTCAGTTCTAATTTAATTACAAAGTGAGTTAAATTCAAGTCAACACTGCGGATTACCGACTGAAAGACGAGATTTTGTAACTACTGACTTCAACATTTGACTGAGAGAGAATAAGGACTTACAAAGGAAGAGTAAAGTACGTACTCAAGAAAGAATAAAAAGCCCGTTCTTTAACTAAATCCAAAGCAGTTTATCAAAGGAAATAACAAATTACGTGCTGGAGGAGAAAGTGATGCCGAAAGTACAGGTGTGGCTGCTAGAAAGGCAAATGTACTCCAAAGTTGTTGTGAGGTACAACGCAGGAAAATTCAGAAATCTAGCTAGACTGGTTTTTGAAGAAAAGACGACAAAATAGAAATATTTATATATAAAGCTCTTCTTATTAGCTGATGTAAATACAGCAATTGCGGTATGACATAACGTAAATCTCTGGCCATTTATGCGAGAAGCTCTGTATATTAATTTGATTAGGTTTACTAATATTTCTCCTAAATTTTCACTTGGCTTGTATCAATTCGGCTGTCGACGTCGACTGGAGGGATTCTGCCTCTTTAGAGCTTTTTTTAGTAAATCTAAAGCGATCTGGGTTGCCTTTTGATGTTGACGTGGCGTGGTTGGTTGTGGAGGTTGAGGATTTCAATAAAGTTGGGAGAGGGTGATAGTATTGACAGATGGGTGATGAATAAATAAAATTGATTTCTCCAAACGGTTCCATTTCGATACAGAGATGAAGTTCCACACTTTGTATGCATTATAGAGCTACAATAAAGATTAGACTTTATGCTTCTCTGAAGCCGTGTTGAGACTTTGTATTCGCTACAATGCAAATGCAACTAAAACCTCGGCCCGCCTCAACTTCTGAGCTGATCCAAACTGACGTCGGCTCCATTTCACCCTTCCTCCAACTGCCTTTCCCCATTCAGTCCCTAATAGCTCCAAGGAAACTCAAATACCCGTTTGATTTCCTATTACTTCCGACTTCAATTTATTTGATTTCCTCTCCAAATTATCACCGGAGGTCATTTACTTAAAACATTTCAATCTTCTGCTCCGCCTCGGTTTATTTGCCTATTTTTACAAGCCAGGCACATCTGGTGTACCCAATCATATCCGAGTATTTGTTTTCACCAAATTGGTTTCAACATCTTGGGTTGGCATGAGTCAGAGGGTATAAGTTTCCAAATATGAAAAATAATTTTAATTTTCTTCTTAAATAAATCATGAAGTTTCTCTGCAGATTCCTTCCGACCTACGCTCAGCGTCATAGACCTGGACAGGGCTGGGCTGTGTAGCGGGCAGACAAGGCCCCAGTCGGTGTGCACACACGGGAGAGAAAAAAGTTTGTTAAGAGCATCTTTTGATGCAGAAAATTAATTTAATGCGTCTTGTGTCTTCAAGGAAGCGGGAGTCTTTGGGAGCCGCTGCCAATTAATGCCTGTGTGGAGTTGGTGCAGAGGGAGGCTAAGTAATCACTCCGTGCCTTGCCACAAGGCACAACGACCCAACCAACCTCTTGTGTATCTTTGAACCCCTTCCACTCTCTCTCCTTGTCGTAGTTTTAATTTTTAAAAACATTTTCATCCACCGCTGATTTCTCCCACACAGTTAATGACTCCTTTCCTCCACTTCTCGGAACCAAGGCGCCAGGGATGTCAACGGATTCAACTCTTCTGCAGTCTACCGTGTGCCTGTAGGCAGGGAAAGTTATTGATAAGATCTATTTTAGAATATCATTGATTAAATATATTTAGTACAATCCTGGAGTATGGCTAATTTCTCAACTCAATCTGTCCATTCGATATAACAGTTTGGTAAACAATCCTTTACTTCACGGTTGAAGATAGAGTCCGTCAATTCAAATCAAGAATAAATGAATTCGGGAACTTCAGCATGTTTCTAACCTATGCTTAACAAGGCTTAATATTCTGTAAGTATGTATGAAACTCGGTTAGTTTGTCCAGCATGGTTTGTTAGGTTCAGAATAGCTTTCCACTAATTCCAAACAATAATAACGTCGGTAACGTTTACATTTTACACTAGTAGTGTTTAACTTGAACATCATAGACGGTTATTCAGAGCGTGCTGCTTAAAAAATAACTAACCGCGTTTACCAAATACTCTCATTCACTTTCATTACCCAACTGTCACAAAATAAAATTGCCATGAAATTTTGCAGGCCTAAGGCCCAGCACGAAAGCGCTTTTTGTCATTATTACAGTTAAAGCACTTGCTGTCGCTTTGGTCATTGCTGTATATTTAGAACAACTCTTACCGTTTAGGTATTTAGATAAAAATTGTCTGACTGAAAAACTGCCTACAAAGAAGGTTAACCGAAAAAGTTCATTTATTTTCTTTGTTCCGAAACTAAAAAACCTGACTTTTCGGTTATGGTCAAGTTTGTGGAAAGTTCAGGTAACTTATTCGGTTTAGTGTGAGCTGTTTAAACAGGAAACTTTTTCGTAAAACATAACCAGGCGAATAAAGCACACCAATTTGCAAGATACAAGTCAGGAGTTATTATTTAAATACAGTAGAATCCTGACAAGAAATAATGAAATTCTCAAAATTCCCAACCCTGCGCGGGAGCTGACGGTGAAAGTTTAAGGATTTAGCCCGAACGTTCCTTTCCTAACTGGCTTTGTTCCCATTCTTGGAGAGGACAGTGGTTGTTGTTTGGGGTTTGCTTAATGCAATTACTCCGCTTGACTTTTGAATAGGCGGGACTGGTGTTGGCTATGGAGAGCATTGGAGAGAGGAAGCGGAATAGCAGAGCTGGATTTTGGTGACGTGGTGCGGTGGCGGAGCGGGACAGTGCCTGGCCCCGTTCTTGGGCTCTTCCTCGCCTCGCACAAGGACGACCTAGGAGAAAGTTGTTTGCTAATGAGGAGTGACATTAGAGTCACCTTATGGAGATGAATGGGTCTAAGCAGAGGCTCGCTTTTGTCTTTGTGGTCTGCCATGTTCAGGGCTTTAGGACAGGCATGCGGAAGGAATCCATCTTCCCAAGGGCTGCCTCTAAACAGGCTTTGAATAAAATCACGTCAATATGCACGAATGGACTAACGAGAAAGTGCACGTTAGGTTTCTGTGCTTGGCTTTTTTAGTGAGTTTATACACCTCCGGGATCTTACCGAGGCAGGCTATGTTACCCTAATGCCAATTAATTAAATAAATTCGGGTGTTCATTAGAAGGTTATGGGGTACAAGGGTACTTTCCCGTTTAGGTAAGTAAATTGGGAAAAAACGTTCCGATAGCACCTGAGAGACACCAGGAATCGAGCCCCGTAATAGCGTCCGTATTACCCAAGCTTAAGCCATTCGGCTCTTCCGCTTTAGAATTTCTTGGCTCAAATTAAAATCAAGACGTTTTTGTAAAGTTAGATTTGGGGTAAAATGTAGAATTTAAGTTCTTAGAAAAGCATAGCTGAACGTATGAAGTTGATCTGTTATATTAACACTGCGGTATACAATGTTGAATCATCCTAGAGGTTTCCAGAACAAAGCTTAGAATTATCGGATTGGATTTTTATTTCAGTAATTTTATGTCCAAATGGAGCAATACTTTAGTCAATCATATTTGTTCCGCGCGATTGTGATTTATAAACCCCGCTCGTTCGAATGGTGTACTCAATTTTTTTATTAACACGGTTTATAGTGAATTAATTCATCAAATCTCAAAACTACTCGAATTTTTGAGTAACGTATTAATTACCCGAGAAACCGAACACCCCATTGTTAAATTGGTGTAAATATGCTTGATTCCTGAATCATTTGGGCATGAAACTGAAGATTTTGTAGTAATACTCGAGCAGTGGCAATTATAATTGAACCGAATTTTTATAAAACCGTAAGTAGCAGCATGTCCATCCATGCTACGCGTGGGTCTGTGAGAGTGATGACCAATTAATCGCATTATACTTAATTGAATTATATTTTAAATACTGGCCTAGGATCTGATGAATTTACTAAAGCCAGTGCTTCGTTGATAAAATTATTTAGATTTCTGGCCTGGCTCCCTCTGCTCTCGGAGGGTTGTTTTTAGATTTGGCTTGAGTTGGCTGGGCTAAGGTGTATTGTGTGAGAGGGAGAGATAGGCAGATTGCATTGGAAGGAGCCGAGGTTTCCCTTCCGCCCGCGTCTCAAAGTCTCTGGAGAAGAAAGGAAAGTCCTCGCCATTTCCTCTCCAAATTCAAAGTTTGACTTTTTTGTTGAGCAAAGAGGGAAAGGAAGTGGAAGGAAGTCCAAGGAAGTGGCCTAATAGGAAAGGAGCAGAAAAAACATTTCTTTTGGCCAAAGTGGAACTTTTCCTTCTTTTTCTCGCTAGGCCCGTCTTAATATTCACCTCCGTCTCTAGTCCCGCATTAAACTTTCATCGCATAATCTTTGACTCTACTTTCCATACACTCGCCTCTCTTTACTCCATCACTTCACAAACACAACGCTCCAAGTAGCCTCAGCCTCATGAGCTCGAACAGCCTCAATACAACCGGCCTTATGTGATTTACGCTTCTGTCTCAGCCAATTCTCTCCATGTTTCACTAATTAGACGTCTAGAGCAATCAGGCTTCTGTTTGTATTGGACGGTACGATGACGCAGCATCCTGGTCTCCTACTAATGCTAAAGGAACCGAATGCCTTGGTGACACCGTTCCCTTGAACTTAGAGAATCAAGAGAGGTCCGTATGTCGCTTAAACATACGCCCAGATAAAATATAAATTCTTCCTGATCCAAAGTGCCTAACTTGTTTCTGCCAGATATTATAAAAAATTGATTTTAACAGTTTTGATTTAATAATAGAGTTTAAAAGCTAATCCGTCGCCTCCGGCTTCTGCTAACCGCGCATTTAATCACTGCAAAAGAAATGGCGACCATCAAGAAACC
>JAQFXY010000955.1:0-14559 GCA_034693865.1 Ceratophysella sigillata | reverse complement strand
TTGGGCTACTAGTAACCAATATTTGAAGCGCAAAGCAGCCTAATAGTGCCAGAATCCCCAAGCCGAGCCTGAATGACTTGTGTGCCTGTCCTGTAATCGAACCCCTTGAAGCCAGAGTCACTTCATAAAAATCTTCCTGGTACATTTAGTACAAGGACACATTTCCGAGATCCTTTTTTTTTTTGCCCTTCTCTTACATCTGGGAGCCAAGAGTGAGAGTGAAGCGATGTGAAGCCGGTGCCAGTTCGACGTAAAGCCAGCCAGTCTATTAAAATATGGATGGATGGATGGTCGTTCCAGGGATTTACAATTTTTCAAGGGTCGGGTATTTCTTCTGGAACGACTCTGGCCTGGCATCCATCCCTTCACAGATGAGAATGAAGGGATGAAGGAACACGAGCCATTCTGCTATATTGTCCAACTTCTGGGCATGCACTCGTAGTCAGGAACAGTTCTCAGCTGAAGATGTTCAGCCAAGAAAGCTATGGTCTGTTGTGTTGGGAAAAATCAGATTTGGAAATAGATGAAGATGAGGGTGTTTTGTGTCTCTCAATGAACCGTTTCTGTTCCTTGCACTTTGTCGTTACACGCACTGCATAGTTACTTGAACAAGTCACAGTAGAAGGAAAGGAATATCCGATTTTTTTACAGCTCAACTTTGTGCAGTAATGGTGAATTATGTATCGAGCTAGATTTCCTTTTTTAGTCTTCCGATGTATTGCAATTATTAACAGTATGACGAAGTGAATAATAAAAGCATTTTAAATCCATCGACATAACTTCTTACAAATACTGGAAATACTTCGGATACATTTTTTGCACAATGAATATAAACTTTCGAATATTAGAGCAGTTTACAATTGAAATTATAAGAGAAAACTAATTTTCCCGTTTGATTACAGTTTGTCAATATTATTGTTTTGTGGAACTTATTTTTAGTCTTTCTTCGACATCACTTCCAAGGTACTGATGCCAGGGAATGTAGCCAAGAGGATTAATAAATTAATCAATGCTATGACATAGGCTGTCCTTATTGCAGCATGTTTCAGGAAATTTTTATAGAGGTGTTTGAATTGATCAGATATTGGATCAAATGAACCATTAGATAACATAACAAGATGCATTTACGGCAACATATCGAAATAAATGTCATATGAAACAATTAAAAATAAAGAAAAAGTAGAAACTCACGTGAACCAAATGGCTGTCTCTTAGCATGGGAGTAAATGAGGATGTCCTGAGAATTTTGGCTTTACTAGGTTTAGGTACAATTTTGTAACGAAATCATAATCGTGTGGTTATTTCCCGGTAAACTATTTACGAGAGAAACAAATCTCAAAGATTTTTGCCCCTTACGCTTGCGTTGGAAAACTCTAAATTGCCGGATATCCTCATGTATTTCTACGTAAAAATCTGGTTTAAAGGTATATATTTATATGTTAGTTTTGGCGGATCAACGCTAAAGGAGGTATTACAATAGGAGTTACTTTCGAATTGACCACTACAATAGGAGCTACTTTCAAAGCAGCCAGTCTACAATAATGTAAATGATTACTTTTGCAAAAACCATAAAAACTAAGATAAACAGATTTGAATTCTGAGCTTTACGAAAGCCAGTCTAACTAGAACTAAACGAGCTGGCAAGGTAAATCTTGGTGAATATGGAATATGGTTCTTTTTACAATGGTTCCTTTTGCAGTGGCTCCTCTGCAATGGCTCCTTTTGCAGTGGCTCCTATGCAATCTGCAATGGTTCCTGTTGCAGTGGCTCCTCAGCAATGGTTCCTTCAATCTGCAATGGTTCCTTTTGCAGTGGCTCCTCTGCAATGGTTCCTTTTGCAGTGGCTCCTCTGCAATGCTTCCTTTTGCAGTGGCTCCTATGCAATCTGCAATAGTTCCTTTTGCTGTGGCTCCTTTTGCAATCTGCAATGGTTCCTGTTGCAGTGGCTCCTATGCAATAGTTCCTTTTGCTGTGGCTCCTTTTGCAATAGCATTGTTTTGTAGTGGCTCTATTGGCGTGCTTTGGCCTTATAGCATAATGTTCCTATTCCCGTTATATTGAAAAGTTTAGGGCCACATTGGAACCGTAGCAGAGAACAAAAACCCTCTTGTGTCCCAATGAGTAGGTATTCCAACAAGTTCTTTCGTAGTTCGTTTTCTCGCCTGAACTTCTTGGGTACGTTTCACGGTTTCCCAGAGTTAGTTTTTTACACTTTTTATTCTGGTAGGAGAAGATGAGAAGCTCCTGTCTATAAATAGTTGGAGAAGAGGTCCCGAAGGAACCGAGGAGCTCCAATGCATTAGCTCATAAATAATACATTATGTGTGAAGTCCCACTGATACGATATGTTACCAGCTACAACCAACCATAGCTCAGAGCCACTATACACATATTATCCACTGTCAGGCACAGAATTCGCTTTTGGAAATTGTAATGCTCTGAATGAAATGAGCAGCAGCTATTGATGCACTACAATCATACACTATGGTGTATGGTATACTCCATTTGCTATCCAGTGTCTTCAGAGTGAGAAATAGTGCAGAATAATTTCATTTATTTTCCTCTCATCGTCTTTTTCTATTATGGCCTGCGACACCCTCGGATCCGGTCTTAGGGAGAAATGATGATGATCTTGGTGATGTACATGCTGTATCCTTCTGATCAGCAGAACAAATTCTGAGGTTCCACTTGGATGGTTCACTCCAAAATGTTCCTTTGAATAAAGTCCGAATTAAATAAATCAAACAGCCATAGTTTAATACTAAAAACTCAGTTGAATGGCATGATGTCCAGCTAGCCTAGCCGAACTAAACTTAACCTGCGCACAATTTGCATTTTGAGGTCAGAGACTGGACAGGAAACTTTTTTCGTCGGAAGCCTATATTGGCAGGGAACTTCTTCGCCTTCTCAATTTGGATATTGACGTGCAAGAATTCACAGGCTAAATCAGCTTCTAGAAATGGGACAGCATTATTGTAGATCTTCTAGATCCGTAGATTCTCCCACTCGATGTGATCCGAAATTCAAGCATGTTGTCCTGAGAAGCCTCAATGTAATACGATTGATTTTTGTACCATGCGTGTCGCAATTCTGATTTTTGAATATATTACTGCGTTATTCTCAGCGTGATTCAAATACGTGTGAATGAATACCAAGTGCATATATTTACAGATTAATTATATGCTTATTTATGTACTTGCCCGGGTTTTCATGAACCTGGAATTTACGCGGGTTTAATGAAATATGGCATTATAGCAAGGTTACGCTGCTACCGTTGAGCTACATTTCCTATTAAAATTAAAAATCTAAAATTAATATTTTTATTTCGACTTCCCACCGTGTTTAAGGCTCGTTTCATTAGCGTAGCGTTTGCAATAAGTTTAATTAGACTTTATCCTAGATTAAGTTTTGAAAAACGTGTAATTGCCACAGACAAGTACTTAAGCCGACCTGGGCTACAAATTCCACATTCTAAGGTGTGTGTGTGTGTCACAACAAGATTTAGGCATTATTTCGGAAATAGAGCTTGACATGCTGATGACATGCGGTGACATAAGTGTGTATGCCTACAATGCATATGAACATGAGCGACGTAGCCGGATATTATTGAACCATTGAGCTGGAAATGATAGTGTATTATGGATTTGAGAGAAAAAACAGACTCGACACTCGACGCAATAGAAAACATTAAACTTAAACTTTCTCCATTGTGGTTCCCTCTGGGACCTTCACTGAAGCAAAGGGGAAGGCAGAACATATTATTATTGTAATGCTGGAATATTGTAGAGCTAAGCTATTCCGCCTTCATTGGAGGATCTGGGTTAAGTACTTGTCCTTTGGAGAGAAAAACAAACCGCCGTTTTCTACACGCCTCCACATTACTTTTACAATAATGTCGTATAGGAGAGGCTACGTCGTTTGGAGAAAGTACGCCTAGTGCAGGAGTACAATAGTGTCAGCAAGTCAGAGTCAGGCCCATTGTTTTTTATTTTTACAATTCTCAATAAAATTTACATAATGTATTATGTATTGTTTTCTTTCATGGGTCTGTTTAAAAGTTCAACTCGGGAAATGGGGAAAAGAGAAAACGGAGTTTCGACAGGTCGAATGATCCGGTTGTATATTTTGTCCAAATGGAGAACTTTCAAACGTGCTGAATATCCATGTAGGAAATTTAAAACTGTAGCACGTATGTCCGGCTTCCAGGCTTCCGAAATCAAAAACCCAGAATTGCAATTCATCATAATGTGAAAATAATATACTACCTGTGTGTTGAATGCATTGGCTTGAGATGTACTCCTAGCACCTGTAAGAAGTTTTACCGCTGTCCGGGTTTAATCACTTGCCCTAGAAGCATGGAAAGCCGGCAACACGTCGTTGGAAAGGTTGCATTTCAGAGAACAAAAGTTTCATTTATCCCTTGATTTACATTTGTCTTACCCACAGAAAAATGACACTTACTTGCTGTACCGACAATCGACCTGTGCTAGGTTTAATATAAGCAGATGACCTCTAATCAACTGAAATGTTCGTTCTCTGGAGCATCAGCTTTCCAACGACGTTCCTAGCATGACACTAGGTCAAGTGGTTGTTGACCCAGAACTTACTATGCTGTCCCATACAGCTGCAGAGCGCATATCTCATACCGTATATACGTACGTACGTAGTTTATAAATTATGGTCTGGAGGAGCTAATCCAGTGAAGCCGTAAATTCTAATCCAAATTTCTTTGTTTTGTACAGGGAACAACGTGGTTTCCAATCAACAGATTGACGAGAAATCAAATCAGTGGTTCGGGGCCACAGTGAAGTCGTCTGGAGAGGATGGGATTATACTCGTTAGTTGTCTTTATACTTTCTCTTATTACTTTTATGGCATATCGCTGCTCTTGGTTCTTGGATTGGGCTCGAACTCAGCCGCTGGCTGGACGCTACTTGGAACCCGGCTGGATAACATATTGTTATCATCATTATCATTATAAGATACGATGTGAAGGCATACGCGCTCTGTCTGACCCGCTCTTTCTACGAACCGATACATCATCTTCCGCATTCTGCGACAATTGGACTCCCCACAAGTGGTAGGCCTGAATTTAGGTTGTATGCTTGGATATTCCACAATTTTGCGGTTGGCAAATATTTCAATTTATTTTGTGGACTTCATTTTTACTTTCTTTGGTGCATAGTTCAGACCAAATGGTAGTGCATGTGGGGACAATTTTGTACCATTTTGGAAAGTTTGAACATTGCCGAAGACAGTGGGGAAAATTGATATTATCAAAATAGTTACTGAGCAGTAAAGCAATTGATTATACCTAATACTTCAATTTACATCAATTGCATAACTTAAAATCAATTCAATCAATCAACCCAAGTAATCAGCGGTGCCTGTGCACATAATTGCCACGTTTCGAACTTTTCTGCATTATTGCTTTACTTTTGCAAACAATTTGCGGTTTTTCTACCGAATCGTCGCACTGAGTTACCTTTTAGAAATTGTCTAGGCTACCCCTTTTGCTGCAATTAATTAATTCGCAAGAAATTTAATTTGTCACCCACCCTTCACTTTAGTAAAACAACTAATATTGGTACCCTATATCATTACCAAATAGCCGTCAAGAATCCTATGGCTACGCAAAATATTTTAGATCTTCATAACGCAATATAGCTCCTATTATGTCCTCCTTAATTTTCGCGCAGATTGCCGCTAGTCTTCAAGGAATTGTTCGATATTCAGTATTGACCGCAATTAATTGTCACTTGTCGTCTCAATTTGAAATACGCAATCATTCGGATTCCATGAATTAACCGCTTTCCAACTGTACCCCCTTGTCACTCTTCGTCAATCAATTCTCTGACCAATCTATGCCTCCTCATTGCATTCAAGATATTGTGGCTAAAATGACGTAATTTTTTCTGCGGCTCTGGACATTTGAAATCCATAAATTCAATTTCATTCGAAGCCAATGCTAGTGCTTGATTCTTGCGGTCTTAGTTACGGCTAAGCATTTGTTGCCCATGCTATTGCGGCAGTTATATTTGCTAGGATTGCTCGTGCTACTTTGTAACATAATTTCCACACATCTCAGTCCCTCTCTCCCAATTTGTGAGCCCAGGCTGTTGATAATAGGTGAGTTGAGAGTGAAGGCGAGTCGGAGTGTGACTTTCATTGAGTACTTTCTCCGCCCAAAGAGATACAGAGAGATACAGAGGAGGAAAGTTGGACTGCTCAACTGTCCTTCCTCGTCTGGCTCCTTAATGCATTTGGGCAGAGCCAGAAGTGTATTGACTCACTCTAATGGGATCAAAAGTATACCTTTTAGTCCGATTGCTCAAGATCAATATATTATATATATACTTTCTACGCCGCTTCACTAGGCTTTCGTGGTTTGGCAAATGGACAGAAGGGGCTTATCCTTATAATTACTTGTAATCGACGAATCGGTGCAATTAACGGAACCTGAGTCAACTGACCCAATTTCACATAGGTACTATCTAGCATTTACTGTAAACTATTAAATCCGTCAATTTACCGGTTATTATGTTACAAATCTTTAAGTAAGTTCAATGATTCATTTGGGGTTCAGGTGTTATGACATGCGCTATGTTTCACCATTCAGCTTAGGGTTATTTACCAATCTTCGAAATTCTAAACATACACAGGTACATAGATATGAACATTTTCACTGCTACAATCAGAACTGTAGAATGCCTGGTTATGAGGTAATGCAGACGGTATACTTACGGAGAAAGTCTATTTGAAGCATGGATTAGGCGGTAAAAACCCATGGAGAAAGTTTCAGAATTTAATGGCAAACACTTATACTTATAAGTATAAGGTGAACACGCTGAAACAACGTGTACACAGGTTATACTTAACTTTTGAACTGTAGCAGCCACTTTGGAGGTAAGCTGTTGAAACAGAAGGCTCTTAGTTAACTAACTTTTACCGGAGAATTTTTTTCGTACAGGACACAGGTCAAACTGTGTAGTAAGCCAATATTTTAGTCAAAACAAAATTATTGTCCATAAGCTCCATGAAAGCGCACATCTAAAATGGATAACGAGCAATCTTTTGACCTTTGTCTTACAAAAATGACACGAGCAAATATTATTGTAATACCTTGAAATACAATTTTTATTCACAACTTTCCAACTTAGGACCAGGGTTTAAGTCACAGGTTAAGTGCAAGATGCTTGCTTTCTCCATGTGAGCTTACTCGAATACCGTCTGTCTCAAATCAGCCAAAAATCGAATAATTTGCAGTGAAAATGTTTTAAAATTGAAAAAAAGGAAACCGTGAAAAGAACCTTGCTAGTTTTCGAAAAAGTGTTTCAGAATTGGCATTAAGAAATGCATATCTGCTGATCCCGAGCATCCATAGACACACTTTTCCACCGTCTTGATTATTACTCTACCAGACAAAATGAACCTGACTCCACTACTTACTTGGGCTGAGTTATGATTATAGACCTAAGATTCCAGCCCAGGATATTTATTTTACACAGAGAATATCTGACTAAGATATTTTTGAGCCTAATAGCGGCCCTTCGTCCGTATTTATGACTGGAAAAACTTTTAGGGAAATGAAGTGAAGGCTTAAAAGTTGAGATAATTTGCTCTGGCAGATTTAAAGCTGGGTTGCCACTTCATTTTGAAATATTTGATTAATCACACGGAAACTTTTTAATGTAACTGCAATCGGAAAATGCATAACCTGGGATTGAGGTTCATAGTGTATTAGTAAAACACACATTCTTGAGACTTGATCAAGATTCTTGTGTTATACAGTTACAATTGTGAGTTAAGGCAAAAAAAAACATGCGGAGAAAGCTGAACCAAGTTTTGCATATTATATTGCAAATCCATGATGGGCTGTAAATCCAGGCCCATATTTAATCACGGGATTGAAAATAGAAAATCCCAAATTCATGCAATAATCCCGAGATCGAGATCCCGACGATCGTTCTAGCATTGATTTTCATTGGAAAATAATTTAAATTATGAAAAGTGAGATAGCTTTAACAATACTTTAGTTAATTGCTCAAATTGTACAGGCATGATTTTCTGGTTCTATTTCAACTTGTTTATTTTTCTTTAAATTGTGATTTGGAATTATCCTTAAAATGAGGCTAGAATTTACTAAAATAGAAGCTAAAATCGGGATCTTAATCCAGTTGGAAAATGGCAGGATCCCTAAAATCCTTGGATTTTCAGCCCTAATAGCTACAATGACAATACGTCAAGTGCAATTTCCAGATTATCTTTGCAACTTGTGCTTTCGGATGGGAAGGCATATATAGGTCATGAATGGATTATGAAATCAGGTTAGTGGAAAACGTAAATAAATATAAAACAATATTGGACTTACATCACTAACCATGCTCGAACTCTGAGCCACAGCCACAATGCGAAAAGTGGGCCTAAATTCATAAATCCTTGTGCACTTGACAACCGTAAGCCTGGTAGTCCTGGAACTGGACAGTGTTAAGACCTGTCATCGGATTAGGAAGTCCAGGTTCTTGTTTCTCCAACTTTGTGCGGAGATTTAGAAAAAATTCCAGTTGGGTTCACTTTGTTTTTGACCTTATCCATGGTAAGGGTTTATATGTGTACAGCTATGCCAAGGACTTAAGCTTGAGTAATTAGTATTTACTTACAGTTGCTTGGTTCTGGTTCAGCCACACAGGACGTGGGTAGATAACCTTCAGAATCTTGACATTTTTCAAGGAGTGGACTTTGGTTGTGCTTCTTACAAGAGAATTAGGCTGAATTTTAGAGCTTATTTGGCAATTAGTGGAATTCCCAACAGAAACTCAACACTTCAAATTCTGGCGAAACTTAACTATTGTTGCTTGTTATTTTAGTTAGCCCAATAGTTAAGAATCGTATTATATTGAAAAGTTCCTGGCGTCAAATAGTCCTATGCATTACCGTCTGAATCAGTCCACTGTATGTATACCGTTGTACCATCACATGTCCTTTTGAGGAGTTTAGGCGTGTTGTGTTCATGAAATCTGCGTAGGATTACACTATTAAGCCACATTTTGACTAGACTATATGCATACGGAGCAGGGTTGGGTTTTGAATGGCCCAAAAACTATTTTGTAAATAACACACATAACATACCGTAATGACTATTTTTCTGATCTGAGCAGATTGCAATAATGTTTGCTATAGTTTCATACATACCCATTTCGATTTTTGACTATGGTGATAAAACGTATTATGACGATGTACAGTGCATTAACCTGCAGCTATTATAGGTTCATTCAAATTATACTATACCCTCACAAATATTATGGTAATGGCAAAAAAAATGCGTGTGAAAAGATATTCTGAAAAATACTCTCGAAAAATTACCACAAAAAGGTTTTCCCCTTGCCCTTTGCCGTCAAATAGTAAATTGTGACCAGGACTGTCCGTTGATCCGTTTTTTCGATCGGATAAACTTTTTGTGCCAGAATATTTTCTATACAGAATTCTGTTTCTATTTTCTATATTATTTTTGGACATTTGTGTCAGAATATTTTCGTAGAAAACTTTTTCGTAGAATTTAATGAACTAAAAGCATTAGGTAAGTCAACTCCAAAAGACTGTAATGAATATTTTAAATATAGATAGTTTGATTTTAGTTATCCTGAAACATCAAAATATTGTTTGACTTTCCCTTTCGACATAGGCAATGGCATTGGGATTTTTCGCAGAGAACTGTTCAGTAAATCCGAAATTACAAAGCTGTGTTAACTATTTTAATTTCACGTGCAATCTTTGAGCCAATAAGGAAATAATTTCTCTACGGCATAAGACCCAAAATATTCTGGCAGATGATGATGATCCACCCTCACTTTGCCTTGTTTTTCCAATGATGACTTCTCGCCGTCGTTTTTAGTCTTGCCTTGTCTTAGTTTTTTTTTTTCATTTCGTATTCAGCTTCCTCCTACTTCCTACACGCGTTCCTGCTGTTTGGCTTGGAAATATTTTCTGATACTTTGGCAGCTCCTTCCTAGTGATATCCCCAACTTGAGTTTGGAAAAAACTTTTTATTTTCATCCGACTGTACAATATGCGGAGCTCCCAAAAGTTGAGTTTGGAATAGGTAGAATTTTCATGCGAGCTCTGAGGTATGCTCTCCGTTTCGTACACGGATTATCGTAAATGGAGACAATGTTACTGCAACAGTAAATGTAAATGAATGGAACAACTTTACGCACTTTCAAATTCCAAAGCACTCAAAAATGAGAATATATGGGATTGGAGAGATACGTGTTGAGGTTTGTAGGTAAATCGGGTTTTGTTACAAATGTGAGTTCATTCTGCTAATTAAACGAAATTTAATGCTGATGTATTCAATTTGGTGAAAGGATGCATGTATTTATTCGCATTGACTTCTTTCGATAATGTTCATTGTGAGTACCTATATCAAAAAATTGAAAAGTTAATCAAAAAATTTAAAAGTTAATCAAAAATCTTTGATTAGCCAATTATGCTATCTTAAACGAAATTTTATGCTCTTTCAGCTGATGCATGTAATTTGGATAAATTATGTATGTATATGTTGCGACTTGCTTCTGATCGTTTTGTATAAAATATTTGCGAATATGCGAAGAAATTAAAGAAGTTACTCAAAATTATTTAATTAACTGACTGCTCTCTTAAACATTATGGAATGCTCTATCAGCTGCTGTATTCAGTTTGGTTCAAGCAATGTATTTATATTCCGAAACAACGTTGTAATTGCGGTTAAAACTTGTAAAATTTTCTGATTAACCAAGCACTGTCTTTGGTTAGTTAATCTCTTAAACATAAATAATCTACCAGTGTAAAAAACAATAAATTTCAGTAAACTTGGAATAATTCGCCATTTCAGTTTTGTGAATGCAGATTATATAATGTAATCCCTGATATTTTAGGCGAATAAAAATTGCAGAGTAACCGGTTCCATTATATAACGGAACTAGATTTACAGATCAGCTGGAACATATGTAGGTGCGTATTTTTCCTAGAGATTAGCTATTACTCCCATAATACACGCACAAGGATCAATTTCTTTTCTCTGAGCTCCTTTGGGATAAGTTAGAATGGAGTATTTTCTGCTATTTCGGTATACAAAATGGTGTTTGTAACAGGGAGCCCGTGAGATGGTTGATATTTGCAGACACGTCCGTGCCCAAAGTAGAAACTGACGTTATTTTAATCTCCTATTCCGCCCATGTCCAACTCCATTCATTCCAGCCGTCGATCAAAGGGAAGGAAAAAGACAAAAGGAACTTGGGCAGGTGCGTCGGAGCTAAGCTCCTCTCGCATTCATTCCACGGACCACTTAATTCATTCCTCCCGTCTTATTATCCCAATCGACCTTTTTCCGTTTATTTATGCGTGTAAGACGTAAGACGTCCTATGCTTAGGCTTCAGGCTCAAGCGTTCCACGACAATTTGGTGACGACAAATGGTACATATCGCGTAAACCCAGACGCTTCCTTCGGTACTTGAAACATGCATGTATTGTTAGCGTGGGTCATGTCGTCGTTCTCTTAGTTTAAGTTAGTTAGGAAAGGTATGGGTATTTGGTCAAACTTACTGCATATTCGGGATTTACAGCTCAAGAGCTATCGAATGACCCGCTCCATGATTTATGCCATTTTCACCTTTTGTCCTTTTCTGTGGTGCCCAGGACGTTCTTCATGGGTCAAAAACTGTTCAGGAATGCTTCTGCAAAATATGCTACAGCTTCCCGATACAACACAAACTATCACCGTGAGAATTCTGAACTTGTTAGCCATTGCTGATAAAATTTGTTTAATGAATTTATTTCACATAACTCTACGCCGTTGAAAGCATGGAAAACAAACATGTATTAGAGATCTGCTGTCTCTCAGTCAATTGTCATAGAATTGTAAGACGGAGGAGGCTCGTTAAGACGGTTAATTGAATTCCCTTGATGAAAATAAATGTATTTAAGTTGGTAGGGAATGGGAAATGAAAGGGCTGGAGTTTTGGGTCTGTCTTCCCTTGTTCGGGCTCGACAGACGAAGAAGACAAGACAGTCTATTTGCTACTCTTTTATTTTTCATAAAGTCTAGTAATTAAATTCCTTTTCTAAAATCTCCTTACGGCCATTTCATAACTTTACGTTCACTCTCTCCGCTCTTCGAGAGAAAGTGTGAGTTTTCACAGTTTCCCATTAATGGCATCCCATCAACACGGCTCCTCCTGTGCTAAATGCATTATAGTGTAAACATGCAGATGGAGCTATGGCGTAGAACGAACAGATATGGCATTTTCTTTTTATTTTCCAGAGAGAACAACACATAGTTTACTTGGTTGAAAGTTCCTCACGTGGTAAGCACCCATGGTAAGCACTAATAAGAATCTCACTATTCAGCTTTGTGGAAACTCGGTTTGGAGTAATTTCCACTGAATTGTACGAAAACCTAGCCTCAGGCATAATCATTCAAACTTGATTTTTCATGAATGTTTACCTTTCTCCAAGGTGTTTAGGGTTTGAGCCCTAATTCTTACTGCAAATGGTTCATATTTGATTCATGCAAGCAATCACAAGCCTAAATTCTCAATTCATATATTGAGAATCTAACCGATATTTCTGGAAAATCCCAGAATGGTATAACACTTCAAATATGGCGTATTACCTAAACATTGAATTCGACAACACAAAACCATGGCGTTACAGCATAACAGACTCATAGCTCTTGAATATATCAAAATTGGATTACAGAGCTTGGAAGAAACCTGAAAGGAAGAACTAAGATGTTAAACGTCGTAGTCTTAGCATTAGAGTTTGTCCTTGATAAAATTTATTGTAATTAGGCTAGAGACGGTAATAAAATAGAGGCAAGAAGACATGGGGAAGCGGTTGGGTTAAGAAGCCTAGCTGAATTTCTAAAAGGAGAGTTTTACATTATTAGATCCCACATGGTTTGCATACAATTACACTTATTAGGCCGAATTGGAGAGGCAGAGCCGAGGAAGACCTAAGATGCAGGCAAATGGGATTATTGAGTGAAAGGGAAAAGGAAACCATGCATATGGCCCAGGCCGCAGTAGTGTAGCCAATCCAGCATGTTCCAAGGAATAGGAATAATATCCCCTTTGCGTAAGAGAATAAAAAAGGCAGAAATAGGAAATCCAACTCATTAAAGTATTAGAGGACTTTGAATTTGTTCAGCCTTCAACTAAAACTTTGGATTTGGATCTGCCTTTTGGTAGCACGACAATTCATCTAACCAAAATTTACATATAAGCCTAAAACTCGTAATGCCCAATTCCTAGTAAGAACTTCTTCAGTTCATGGTCGTAATTTGTGCTTGCCAAATTCAAGCTCGGCTACAGTTCAGAGCTACGGCGGTTCGTAGTCAATTGAAATCCATAATGCAATGGTTCATCGTCGAGCACCCTTTAAAGTAAAGATCGTACCGGTTAGGATGGATTTTTTGAGATTTTGACTCCCCGTTCACGAATTTTTGGGTGTTTCGGATAGGCAAAAATGGCCTAAAAGGAGGTTTAATCGAGTTTTCACAATATATTATTATAATCCTAGCACAATCTGCAGAACACTTCAGCTAAATCCATTTTGTTCCAAAATCGCCAAATTTTTTTGGAAAGTTAATCACCGAATGGATAACTGAATACCGTTTTGTCCAAATGATCTGATGTAATTTAAACTTTTACAGTTATAAAATCATCAAATTGCTCGTTTCTTATTTTCGTGGAATCCACCTTGTATTATTCATCTTAACGAAAATACAGAGCTTCTCGGAGCCTTTTGGCTAGTCATACAGGAATGTGCTTCAAGGGAATTGGAGCAGACATTTAAATACGCATCCCAATGCGTGTAGATATTAAGAGAATACAGCAAGTGCAAATGGTTTCTGAGTACTACATCAAGTAGCCGTCCAACTCGACCTGAGCCGCACTGTAGATGTAAAACCCTGGTAGTCAGGCACACTCTGAGCTGAGGCGTGTTAAAAGGTGGAGCATTATAGCATTATAAACTTTCCTTGTCTCATTTGACTTTTCTTGGTTGAACCAAGCTAGCGTAGCAACTTTTTAGGCTTTGGGAAGAGAAACAGAAGTGTATTACCTTCGACTCCTCGAACTGTTTTCTTTTCTCGCTATTTTTAAACAGGCAGTTTAAAAAAACAGAATCCTCCCTTGACTCACCCTTCTTCCCACTTCCTCATCATTTTTTAGAACATCTCTGTCGGTTCGTCAGGATCTTATCTTCCTCAAATCCAGCTTGATGACGGATGACGCATTACGGCTCAGTAGGTATTCAGATGCGAAAGGCGAAAAAAGTCCCATTTTTACCCTTTGACCTCACACTGTAAATTGTGGTTATGTGGGATTCGGCTAGGTTATACAGCTTGTCATTGGATTGAATTTATAATACCAAAGTTAGGTTTGGTATTTATGGGAGACTTTAATCGGACAATCTTATTTGATGAAATATTTGCTGAGTGAACTTCGATCGAATACACTATTTTGTAAGGAAGTTTTTGGATGTACTGTTTTGCGGAGGAACTTTTTTTACCGAATAAA
>JAQFXY010000954.1:0-14559 GCA_034693865.1 Ceratophysella sigillata | reverse complement strand
GGTGAAAGTATATTCAGGGTGCGTCGACGAATGCTTAGGATTATTCACAATCGATCAATGCATTATTTGGAAATCAACATTTATTAACCCTGTGATGTGTAGAAGGAAGTTCTGGATTTTCATTTTCAAAGTTTGTAAATTGTTCTGATTATTACTTGATAAACTCACAAAAAATCAAAGTCAAGGGTTGCTTGAAGATTTTCCGGTTCTAATATTGGAAATTTAGTAGGTATGTAAAAAACGTGAATTGAGCGACATGCGATAAACGCCTGTTTGGAGGAAGCTGGAGAATACTTAAAAACAAATTATTTACCCTAAGTTTACTATTAGAACCTAAATAATATTACCCAACTAAAATTAGAGTTTATTAGAGTAAATTAGAGTAAATTAGAGGCAAACCTAACCTAGCCTAACAAGAATGCAATCTTCAATGGAGTTTACCATCGCATCTGTATGTATCAAATATCTCTAATGTATTTTACTGCGGTTACCTTGTTCCCTCTTTCTTGCTTCAGTAAACACAGCTTTATGCTGCACATTCAATAAAGCTCAATTTAAAACAATTACAAGAAAACACAATGCCTGGAATTCGTAATCGATGAGAACCTTTTATTGATTCACCCTGTATATAATTTCAAGATGAACCCACTGTTCAAACACATGTCACCCAAGAAGCGGAGTCTATTTCTTTTTCTTTTGTCAACAGTATTTTCAAACGCGTAGAAATTATTTATCTTGTTCTTCATTGTCAACTATTGTGAAGGTAAGAAAATTCTAGAACTAAAGGACATGCGTTAAAACTAAGGCACTCCGTTCCAGAGTGTTCCAAATGTAAGCCACCGAGTGGGAATATTACTGTCTAAGGTTTTAGTGATTTTCTTCTGAGTTAATACCCAAGAAGAATTCATGTTGCGCTCCAACTCTTTTCCAACTAAACGTAATCCGGTTGATATCTGTTCAGCTGTAAAAGAATAATATCCACTATATTTTTGTAATTATACGTGTAATCCGAGGCTATTACAGAGCTCTCGCTTCAGCTCTCTTGGCTTGGATATACTGCTCGATTAATTTCCTCTCCTGCCATGGAAAGAAGAAAATGGTGATGAAAGAGATTCTCGCTAATTCCTTACAATAGATCCAATAAGACGTTTACAACCAAAGACAGCATTACTCTATATATCTTCAAAGAAACCCAGAAACTCGTCTGAGTTCTTTCCTAATCCCTTTGTATTCTTAAATCGGAACTCCAACTAATATTTGACCCAGCTCATTCTTATCAAATCTTTTTGACGTAATATTCCATTTAACCAAAATAATTCATATAAATATATGTGAACAACTTGGCTTGATTTAATTGCACTTGAATAACTAAAATCTATATGTTGTGTTTTTGCATTCAACTTGCATAAAATTAAAATTTAATATATGCTCGAATTTATCTATTTACCTAATGTAGGTATTACAAGAATTTAATGAAATTTACCTAAAATCAAGGTATTACGAAAACTTAATGGAGTTTACCAAAATATCAATGTATTACTAAAATTTAACGGAGTGACAACTATATACATTACGCTTAGTAGAAAATCATGTGGCCCTGAACAACGATTTTATGTTTGGAGACTGAATAAATTGAATATTTCATACATTCATGATTGTTAGTTTGAAATTTTGAATATAAAAAGGCCTGATGTTGGTAAAATTATTGTCAAGATTCATATGATACAATAGATTCATTTCTTAGACATGTATAACTTCAAAGCAATGATTATCAAAGCCTTGGAAATTATGTACTCCAGTAACAGCGGTTGCATCATAGGAGGGAACAGGAGCAGCAGGAGTTTCATTCTGGGTAATAATAGGAGCGTTGTTAGTTCCAGCACCGCGTCTGAATCCTGTACGATTGTAAGGTAACCCGAATGTTAGGAAACAAGAAATTATCTTCTTCACAACAAAATTGAAATTTGAATAGTAAACTCACTCAAAGGTAAAGGCATGGACCAAGTTATCTTGGCACAAGATGAACAATGCTTCTTTATGCAGCTTTTCAAGAAAAGTTTATAGCAAATGAGCAGGACCAGAGTAACGATGGCTACAATCAGAGCGACCCAGCAACAGGCGGAATTTTCATATGGATTCCTTGCAAGTTCTACGTCACATGGCAAATCCCTGTTAGGACAGAGATATAAATATACTTCCTAGATCTGTGTTATTTGTACACGTTAACTACGTTAATACAATAATGACAACTTGCTTGAATTGAATCAACCAGAGTTGTAAGCTGAAATAATTTTCACAGCTTTTCAATAAACAATCAAAATATTTGTAGGTTCAATAGTACTCACTTCATGGAATCCTTCTCAAATTCGGTTTCGTTGAAACTATTGGGACATCTTATTGCAGCAATATAGGGATTCTCTAGAGCTTCTGCGTCAGGCCGAGCAAATGCAGAACTGAACAGTAGACTAATAACAAGAATTCTAGTAACGGTTGTAGAGCCCAGCATTGTATACTTCTTTGTGGAATTACTTCTTTTGTATATGTGTAAAACAGATAATTAAAATATAATTCAAAATCTAGTGATTTATAATAAGATCAGAACCTTCTGAACTATTCCAGCTTCGAGTGTTTGAAAAGAAGGAATGAAAGCTTGACAAAGAAATGGGAAAGAGAATATCAAATCAATGTGTCAACTGTCATGATCAGATAATGTGAATTCGGCTAAGAAAATGTACTAAGGTACTGTGTGAAATATTTACTGATACTGTACATATAATTACTAACGGAATTCATCTATTGCCATTCTCAGCTGCACATTCTATGATATTATGTAATAGCATAATTATACGTAGTTGTGAGCTGAGAACCTCTTCAATTTCCAGACAGTCGAGTCGTGTGTATCAGATTTCTCTTTTCTCTGTATGCTGCACTTTTTGCAGACCATCATTATTGTGATTGTGCTGGATTTTAAAGCTCCACTGAGTCAGCAGTCATTGTCATTTGCCAATAACTAATGTCGTACCTATAATCAGTACCTAGCACAGTTTACAGAACTGAGTACGTAGGTATAGGTACATATGAATCTAAATACAAACATCAAACATGCAGCTCGTAACCAATAAAACATGGGGCGCATCCGGAACCCTTCAAATACTTTAGGTCGCCTATCTATCGAATGTGCTAATGCTAAGAATCGAACCCAGTTCAATTGACGAGGATTGCTGCAACAATCCATGTATATAATGCATCAATTAATGATCCACTCCGAAACATTTAGAAATACAAATTACACAGCTTTGAGTATAAAACAGTTCTTCGCTGAAAAAAAATGCAATTTAATTTTTTCAAATGCACATTTTTTCCCTAGTAATTTAGATGTGTAAACAGCTTGACAAATAAGTCGAATCTCATTAATTTCCACTCCGTTTAAATAGACTTGTAATATTTAAATGTTTTACTAGCCATTGCCGTAACCGAATCGGTTGACAAAATGTTCTGATAATACCCAAAACCGGTGACAATACATTCAGTATTCGGTGACAGTAACCAAACCCGAAGGCAAAGATTAAAATTAGGAAATGAAACCATCCATTTTTTAAAACTTTAAAACTTTTGAATCGCAAATAATTTCAAACTCTACTCGATTCTTTACGGAAAACCACCGTTTCTGGAAAGTCGTACTAGATGCGCGGTTTTTGATACCAAGAAGGTTGACAAACCCTAATAATTTTTCTACTGTTGGTAATATTTTTTAATTGCCGGGATAAATCTGAAAAATTAGCGGTCCGTATATGGACAAACCTTTCGACATGGATTAAAAACAGCGACGTCCTCATTTAATACAAACCAGATGAACGCATTTTCAAAGAATTTCAGTATCAGAATCATTATTAAATACAAAAGCCTCCGAGGATTTGACACTTCCATTGTCTCGAGTCTCGAGCGAGAACAAGATTCAGTCAAGTACGTTAATAAGGTACCTAAATATATGTATGTGACTTCGATTGTGTCTTCCAGCCGAGCCATAGAAAGGGCAACGGGCAACATTATTCGTGTTGGTGAACCGAAGGCCGCGGAGTGGATGCACAATGCACATGGGCGCTCTGCACAGAGATAATTCCCGGTTCTTTCTTTGTCCACGCGCCAACTCCTATTCAGTATGAAAGATATGTTTTGGTTTCAGCTGGGTCGACGTCGACGCCCGAGTTGGTCGTTGTCCATTGCTCTTGTCCGTCGCCATTACATCTTGCCATCCGTCCTTGGTACCCGGATCTTAGGTTTGTCTCACTGTCTCACATCTTGGTCCCCGTTAGCTCGGTAAGTAATACAATTAACATTGGATAATTATACTTTATGCCAGTCACCACTTCGTTTCTCGTTCAGGCTCAGCTTTGTGTAGTTAGCCATTTAAAATTGACATGAATTGAAATGCAGAACGTAGTCCAAAGTTGACATTGTCTAGGTACCCACCCAATGAGAGTGAGCTGGTTAATGAATTGATAATGGCGGTGCAGCATCATAACCTCAGTTGATAGTTTACTCCAACATTCCAGCATTTTGGTTAATTGAGAATTGTGAATAGATTAATATTTCCATGATTTTCTTTACAGACAGAATGAGCGCCTGTTGCGATATATACTGTCCTGATTGTGGACAAGGCTTTCCTCAAGAGATGTACCACGATCAGGAGAACAATATTGGACACTGCTCCCACTCCCAATTTCACAATACTCAGTCCAATGATGCTGTGTTCAAGAAACCAAATGTGTTGGCTAAAGTTCTAAAGTGTATTTGGAAACCATTTAAGCCTGCACAGTCAATCCAGTTCCAGTCTCGAAGCTTCGTGCCTCGGCCAGGGAGTCCGTACCCTCAACTGTACCCGTATTCTCCGAGGACCACATACAATCATTCCGATGTTGCGAGTGAGACGGGCAGTTGGCTCGGTAGTATATTTAACTACTCCAACTGGAACCGTAAGCGACAGAGTAATATGAACGACTTACAAAACTCCCGCCCTGTTCGTCACTTTACCGGAAACTACTCGCACCCTCCGTCTCGGACTCATGACCATTGTTGTAGTGCTGTTTATGGAAGTGATTCTAGTTATACTCCAGATCAAATTGAGCGTGTGGAGCACGATAACGAGGACGCCGACTCGGATCGTAAGTAGCACTTCTTAAACTGGAGTACTTAATTAATTAGGCTTTGTACTGAGATAGAAATTTGATATAATTAATATAATATCATCAATATTTGACCCACATGATGAAATAACCACGTACTACTTGCTGCTTGTATTTATTCTTAATCAGGCTTGAATTTGAAGGAATACGTTCAACCAAAGAAGAGAAAATATGAAGAAGTGGAGTCGTGGGTCAACAACCTCAAAGATGACATGGACGCCATTAATTCTCTTCTGAGTGTCGGTAAGAAAGTTCTTTATTTCAAAATTCGCACTCGTTGATGCTGATCGTTTGAATTTTATTTGAATACATTATATTGAAGATATGTCGTATTATTTGTGTAGACTTATCATGTGACTGCAAGAGTGGAGTCGCCAAGACAAGGAATGATTTAATTACCAACTTCTTGGCTGAGACCAGCGATCAGGTTCTTAAACTTCAGGAACTCCTTAATATTCAAGAGTCTTACGTAAGCCAAATATGTACAGTATTAATTACTACGTATATAATTATATGTGAGAGTCAAGTGCAATAAATATAGCCTAGATGACTCATATGACAAGGGCATCGGTTATCAGGTTTAAATATTTTACTTTGCTTACCCAAAACGCTACATAGAAGGACAAAGAGGTCAAGCTCATTCGTAGCCTTGCAAAGTCTTGCGAGCAAACGAAGGCTGCCATTTTGGATTGTTCAAAAAGTCAACAACTTATCATCTACAAACATATTACCGTAAACACTTGTATACAAAGTTCATTGTTATTAAACCCAAGGGTCAACTTGTATCTATATTTGGCACTTTATTTACTTCAGGAACTGGCCAAATTGGATAAGGAAGCAGACGAGGAGGCCAGGAATCTGGCTCAGCAGCAGACACGCCAGGTTGAGACACTTCAACGGGAGCTTCTAATGGAAACGGTTAAAAGTGATTCGGAGAGTCTCTTGGACTATTACTCTTAATACTAGTTCTTGTACTTACTACGCTATAATATTCATTCAATCCAGTTAAGTTCAGTATGCATATGCCAATCAGCTTTCCTTGTTTGGTTCTCAAAATTCTAGTGTTGATATTTCAGTTTCTTCTATCGCAGTTGGTTGGTTTTGTATAGAGTTAATCAGTACGATGTAGTTCTATAGAGTCGTTAATTTGTCCCGCCATTAAAAGTTTGTTTTAGAAGATAATAGAGACTCATTGCTCCTATTCTTTCATCGAGATTGGTTGAGTCCAGAGTTAGAGCTCATAAAGCAGGCATTGAGAAGTTCGCGATAAGCCAGAAGAGATAGAGGAAAAGCGAGGTTCATAAAGAACGGAAGTAAATAAAGCGAAATGAAATGACTAGATGGTAGAATACAAATAAGCGCTACCGTCGTTCGAGGTTACAAAGCGTTGGAGTGAAAGGCCAGTCTGCGTGCATCACATACCTTGAGCCGATTTGACCAGAAAGGGTAGGCTTGATTGAGTCTTCTTGTTGAGCCTGTTCTGAGCCACACAGACGAAGAGTTGTTGTTGGTATTTGGCTGAGAAGATGATGAGCGAACCTCTTGAGGTGATTTGATACCTGGAAACGGAGTTTGGGAAAAAGAGAAAGAACAAAAGAAATCAAATTGGAGACTCTTTCACATCTCAGCCCACCCACTTCCATGCAGAGAGCGGAGCTCTAGGCTTCAAAGTCCCACGAGAAAAGACACTTAAAAGCCTGCCTGCCAAAAGGAAGCACAAATGATGATACGCTATAGCTCACCGCCGTAAAGCCAAAACCTTTCCCTCCCCTATATTCGGCCTATTCCTTGTTACGCCAGTCTTCCTTACCTATGACCTCATGTCGTAGCTGCTACTGTAACGGTGAGTATAAACTTTAAGAAATTATACCTCAATATGTCTAATCATTATTGGTATAATAATAATAACACCGCGCAAGTAACATTCCAGAAAATGCACTGGAGGTCGTTCAAATGGCTGCAAAAAGAAATGCATTTATTTAGAATCTCTATTAATTTCGGAGAATTTCTATTTGAAGTGAATTTTACTCGCTTGTTTAATATGAATGCAAATCTCCCCATGAAAAAGACTCTTTGTTTGCTTTGACGCTGCTGCAATAATGCATACCTACTTTACTCTTAGCGCTAAACATGTCTTAACAAACAAATATGCTTAAATGCTATGGCTGTGGACATACTAGGTAAATTCCGTAAAATTGAATCTACGGATCTGCTCGTTAACGTGTTGGACATCCATTGACATTACTTTATGCAATTTCCGATGTTGATGAACTAGTGAGTGCCAGAGGCTTTCGGTGACTCGTAATGTGATTAGCTGATCGGCTGACTGTGACTTTGAGCGGCTCTATGTGGGACAGGAAAACAGTTCGGGTTTTAAAAATCGTTCATTAATTGGCGTTCCAGCGTATGTAGTGATTACTCAATAAAATTGAAGAGTTGAACCTGAAGCCATAAAGCCTGCAACTGCATGTAATACTAAATCTTGTCGTTTAACGATTCCCTGTTGCCTATCGATATTGGTTCCATTGGGTAAATATGGTTGATGGTCTACGACGTACTCCATTTAGGACAGACAGAGTTTCAATCCCACTTTCTCTGTTTTTTCCGAGAGTTAGAACAGTATTATAAAGAAAGAAAAGAGCTGGGAACGCCTACTCTTAAACTTTCTGTTTATTTCTCAAAGAGAAGTCTACTAACCCTTAAAACCGCAGCTCAAGTGTGCAGAAAACAACGGATCCAGTTTCTTGGCCACAAATTTTAATAGGGAACTCCCTGACCTGATTTTGTCCTATTTATTTCTTTTAAAAAGCAGTGAAAAAAAACAGAGCCTAAGTGCTCCAGCGGGAATAAATGAGAATCAATCCTTCTTCCTTCACTTTGACTTCTTCCCCTTAGTTCTTGTCCAGGATTTTGTAAATGGAGCTAGAGATAAGGGAAATGTGTATTTATATGTTGAACAAAAATTCAGAGACTTGCATGCATATTTTTCCCTGGTTCGGGTTTCCTTTGACAAAATAGAAAGCACGGAGATAGTCTGAGTCTGGGGATGCAGAGGAATCCCCTAAACTAGAATTTAATGAGGTCCTTTAAATCTTATTTTGAATGTCAGCTTAGAGCCAAGTCGTCTGGTCCCTTTTAGCCTGCCTGAGTGAAAGTTTATGCAAAGTAATGACGAGGAAGATGGGAGCTTGGAGGAGTATTTGTCAAGTCATAATGTCAAATGACGTTTAGCAAAGCTTTTTTCCACCCTTTCCCTTCCAGCAGCCTCTAATCTTCTCCCCAGCTTTAAACTCTGACCCACTTCTTTCTCCCTCGGAAGGGACATTAGGTCATTAAGTGCCCAGGGTCGGATTCAGGGATTTTGACACCGTGGTAAGCTTCCCACCACAAATACAATAATATATATTAATATTATACATATGCGCGAAACAACCCACAGTGTCCATGTGCAGAATATTTTGTATACATATAATTTCGTAATTTCGTACATGTCTAAACAAAAAAGATAAACCAACGAGATCATCATATTTGAATGGTTCATTTTCCTTACACTAATTAAATTACCCTTAGACCTCGTACCAGAAGCCTACTCAAAATTGGAACATCCGAGATTAAAATTGCTTTCTTAGATTCCCTGACCCTCATACCAACTTCAAAGCTAAATACAGATACCAGGCAGCAGGTAAACAATTTGCATAAATCTAAGAGCAATGAAACTATTAGCCATGCCATAGGATATAGTGTAGTTTTGTTTCATGATTTTATATTTTGTCGGAATCACGCATTGTGGTATGGTAGCATAAACCAGTTAGCCGCCCGGTTAGACTCTGGCTTGGGACCGGCCCTGCTAGTGCCTGACATTAAGATTGATTAGGCATTACTTTTTATTCCTTGCTCAAACACTCACCTCGAGCCATCGGACTTGACTTCCGTCTGGTAACCAAATTGGTCGACAGACTTCCACGTAATCACTTGAACAAAGTCGAGGTAGGAAGACGGCGATATGTTGCACTGAAGAATCACTGGGTTCCCTTCCACAATGTCACTCTCTTCTAAGCCCGTGATGAAGAGCTCGAACGGCGTGTCGAGGACTGGAAAATATTATATCCAAATTACTTCGCGTCACAATGCTTACTATTATATTCTCTAAGTCATTAGTATTTGATGAGCGTGCTTAGACAGCTGCCACAAGGTTAGTGTAAGGAATTAATTAATGATTAATTTTACCAGTTAGAAAATTCTATCGGAGATAATAAACCGTGCTTGTTATATGTTATATCTTGTTTCATTCATCACGAATGATAGCTTGACAGATCAAGTTTTGCTGCAACAATTTTTTAAACCCGCTATCCAACTCGTGTGATTATCTATCATCTATCATTTATGTGCATTTAATTTCTAACATGGTGGAAATGGATCACATTGTATGCTTATAAAATTGAAGCAAAATCTTCAAACAATTTCCGAGTGTTTACAATACTGCTGCTCTCTTGTGTTTAAAATACACAAAGTGTTTGAACAAGTCCCGTGTTTACATAAATATATAAATAGTTTAAGCAATATTTTCAAGTGTAAAACGACTTGAATACAGAATATTTGGTTAGAGCTCGTTTTCGACATAGCACCAGCCTACTTGAGGAATGCAAATGTAGAACACATTGTTATAAAATTTAATCGGGTTACAGTTTTCTTGGGGCTTTCTCAGTATTTATATAGTGCACCACGGAGAAAGTCTAGTAGTTTTCAGTCTGGTGGGTTCAACGTACATAACGTTGAGTGTACATAGCGTGACTGCTGGGGAAAGTAGGTGACTGTTTATCTTATGAATTTTCAAAGACCCTGCTGGGCCCATAGCACGACCCACTGTTTACGCATTCCTAAATGCTAAAGACCAACAATTGGGAGAAAGTGAGCCGAGAGGAAGTGTAAGGGTCACGTACCGGCCCGAGCCGTGAAGATAGAACTCAGGAACGTTCCCACCGGATTCGTGAGAGCACATTGGACCTGGCTGTTATGAATATCCTGGGCGTACTCCTCCGAGCGGAAGGACCCAAAGTAAAGGGACCCATTTGGAAGACTTTCCCTGGAAAACACAGAAACAACCATTTCAAATTCAATAACAGTCTTAAACGTTTGCTCCCACTACATATTCTCTGTAAGAGCTTTTGCAATTCTCACGCTTACAAAAAACGTGTTTTGTTTTATTTAAAGCTAACACTCAAATACTCAAGCGGAGGCTAGGGTACAGTTTTCCGCTTTTCTTGCAATTGAAGCACTAGTAAACTCCAAATACTTGAGATAATTGTATTCCTATTCATATATCATTCAAAGGATTCAAGAATACTCGACATATCAATATTCTGAACCAGAGTTGTTTACATGAGTTTCAATTTGCAAACTTGAAGTCTCCCATTTCAATTTACATCTATACGAGTGCATAATGTAGTAGTAGTGTGAATTGTGAATTACGAATACGCATTTTCGGAACCAAAACAGCCACCATTTCTTTAAGCGTTCTGCGACAACTACCAAAAAGACATGAACGATGGGTCATTTTCCTTCTAAAAAAATATGGACAGCGCGTGTTTCGAAGAACCTAACCTATCCTAACTAGAATTAATATTTTCCTCTATGATTAATTTAACCGAAACACCATAAATTTGGCCTGGGACCAATTGTCGCATGACCCAATTGTTATCGTACGTTTTTAAGCATTATTGAAGACGTGGATAAGTTAGCATTGCAGCTAAACAGGGTTAAATTCAAATCAAATTCCGTTCAGTGTGATAAATTGGATCGTGTTAATAATGTAATGCCATAATTTTTTGCAGTTGTGTTAAGGTTTATGTATAAAAGCATTGGCAACTCATTCGTTTTGTGTACTAAATAAGAAAATAACTTCGGTCGATGTCACGATCGAAACCATCAAAAGTGATGCTCCTGAAAATTCCCTTCTCCAATGAAGTTACATGATGCTTTCATTCTAGGTGTGTCATAGTTTGGGTTTTATGGTTAGGGAAGTGAAACTAATATTTGGTTGGATTCTGTGCTGAGATCGTGTCTCTGTAGTCTTCAATTTCCATGGAAGGTTCTTGAGTTGAGGCTGAGAGAGAATAGCTTTCAATCCTTGGTCGACATTAGAACCTAACCTACTTCCAGCCTTCTCACGCTCGCTGCTCTAAGTCAAAGGGGAATGAGTATCTATTTATTTATAAGGTGGGACAGGAATGCTCAACTCTTTATCTATATTACGTGGAAGAATCGTGACCTGTCACTCAAATGGAGATAAAAAATAAAACTAAGCACAAAAGAGCGACTCGAGCCATACAGACCTGGGAACTTTGAGAAATGCAAGGATTGCAATTTTAAAATTCTGATGTCTCTAGCCTTCTCCCTGGAGAATTCAACAACGGTTTCCGCAGACGAACAGCATTTATTCCCTCCTAGTTTTGCACGCAGACCAGGCTTGTGTATAAAATATTGTGAGGTTTGTTTTAGCAGATGGAAATCTACAATATTGCTTACTTCCATTCCCGTACAAACCGCACTCTATCTGAATTTAGAAGTTGGGTTAAGTTGTCTGCGTCTTGTATTGAACTCAGGGTGAGACCTTATCGCAATCGTATTTGTCATTTCAGCTGGTTTAAAATATTATGACTCAGTTTCTAAGAATTACGTCGCCTTCATATGGATCGTGGTGTTAGATTTATGGATGGACATCTGCGAAAAAACAATGTCATAAATATTAAATGAGATAAAGCATACAGAGCTGTTCGAAGTAGATTGATTGTATTTACCGGCATGAGTAAAACTTTTGAGCCCTAGTTGCAATATTAATATTTACAAGTTCTATACGAACTGCGAACGAGCGAATCAAGGAAATATATTCATGTCCAGCTAAGTTGTTGTAAACATTCTGTACATGCATTCTAACTGGGAACAGAACCACAGAGTTAGGGATTGGAATTCGAATTTAAAATTCGAATTTAAATTCGAATTTCTGGCGAATTGGCGAATTCGGAATTCGAATTCCTACGTATTAAAATTCGAATTTCGCATTGAAAATTGAACGTTTTACGCCGGACGAATAGAGTGTAAATACTCGGTTTCTGTTTGTAATAATTTATCTTAATTATGTTAGGTGTGTTTTTTCGCTGAATCCGATGGCGATTTCGACAGAATCAGAAATAAATTATGTACTCGGGTATTTTTCTGCAACCGAAAAATTCAGTTTTGGTGTAAAAGATCATCGGATCTCAAAACCAAGGTCGGTTTCGTGTTCAGCTACCTCTGTTACTGTTACGGTAGAATCGAAATTAAACAGTAGTATAACATCAATTTTACTTTTGACCTTGAATGACCTTTAGGATGTGGGCGGTCTTTGTGGCCAAGCTACTTTTAGCAAACAGATAAAAATAGAATTTTTTATAAAGCGACTTTTGCCAAACAGAATAAAACGGATTTAAAAAACAATTTTTTACGTTTTTTCGTTTTACAAAAAGGTAACCAAGAAAGTATGCTTTATGGTTTATGTACAAGTACCTACGTAAACCGTATATTTAAATACAGTAAATCTAAAAAGGTTAGATAACTCAATTCGCAAAATCAACACCTCTGGTGGAATTCCACGACTTCAACGAGTCAAGTTCATGAAACATAACGAACGATTGACTGTTTAATGTAAAAATTATTCCCAAGATTTCAAACTAATTAAATTCATAGAACAATTTCCGAAAAGATGGAATACCATCCTTAGCCGGAATATGGTAAAGAAGTACCACCTCCTTCACCATAAAACACTTGGCAGATGTGTTATTTCATAATATAGATTGATTAGGTAATTTATCTTTTAAAACTGCATATCAAAAATGTGAACTGTCAATTATTCGATTGATTTTTGAAACCTGTGATAGAAATATGCAGTTTCTCATTGCACAAAATGTTCGTAATGTTTAACTGGTATGAATTTTTATCGTTAATAAGCTGTTATGAGGTATTACAAGGTATTTTCGTAAATTCGAATTCAAATTCGAATTCAAAGGCTGTGAATTCGTTGAAATTCGAAATTCGAATTTCAAATTTAGGGACGAATTTCCAATCCCTACACAGAGTAGAATTTCCAACTATATTTGGTTAAGATAAATAATTTCGAGTACAAATTTGTGAAGCTACATTTAGAACAGAAGCTGGACATGGGGTTGTTTAATTTTAGCTCGCGATGTTTTCAAATACCATTACCTTATTAAAGCGTGTAACAATCAATCAATTCCTTCATTTCGAGACACCTGTCAAAATACTGGCAATGTAAATGCGGAATACAAAGGATTGACCTCACAATTGTATTGCTTTGTCGTTTTCTCATATATCAGGACTTCGTAATGGAATACGCAGTGGAATCTGAATATAATGAGTTACTGTATACAATCCTAATCCTGCTAAATGCTGGTTGGTAACTCAAAATATTCAACTTTTCTTCATCTTGCAATCCTTAAGTGGCGACATATTTTATTGTAAACGCTCCTCATGTTCAACCCGCAAGATTTTCTCATATGTAGTTTTTCCGGTGTTTGAGCCAGAAGTGTTAATATAATTTAAAATGGTCGGGCGATTCTATGTTCACACGAAGCAGCGGATGTTTACTTGTTACACAACATATTTATATCTCTTGAAAACACCCAGTGAAACAGTTAGTAAACACTGATTTTAAACACCAATTAAAAAGCTAGTTTGAGTAATTCTAGTCTTAGGCTACAGATGCTAGGCTACGTACTCCAAAGAGGTCAAAAAATCGCCATCTCCGTGCATAAATATATTCCATAGGTGTTTAGTTTACCGAGACTTCTTTCTTTCTTTCATTAAGACAAGATTGAAATATTAAATGTACGATACGATTATACGATATATAGTTTGTAAAACTAGCAAGAAAAAAAGCTGGTTTACTTACAAAATACAAAAATATTTGCTACAAGTTACCTACCATATACATTCTTCGTCGGAATAAATTAAATGTATGTGACGAAGAATGTGACGAAGAATTAGAGGGTGTCTCAGTTCTTGTGTATGTTGTATTGGATATGTATGTATGTGGTGTTTTGTACATTTGTATATACATTTGTGGTATGCTTTGTACTATTGAGTTTGCATCTGTGGGATGCGTTGTACATTTGCATTTTGGGTTCAAAGTGTTGGGTGCAGGTCACTCTGTATGTTTAGAGTGAAATCTGCTCCTTGTGAATTCAAATTGAATTCACTTTGTATAGTTGTGATTATTTGTATTGGATATTGGTAATATGTATAGCCAGTTGTATTGGTTATTGATTATTGGTATATGTGTTTGTCTGTGCATATGGTTATTTGTATTTGGATGTGAGTTGTA
>JAQFXY010000953.1:0-14562 GCA_034693865.1 Ceratophysella sigillata | reverse complement strand
CCTCATTGCTACCTTTCCTACTTGGGCCAAATCTGCTACCCCAAACCCAGAAAAAACACGGTGCAAGAAAAACCGACAACGCTGGCTTGTGCTCGAGAATAAATTATTTAGTACAGAATTAAATTAGCCCAACACCAGAGCAGAAGAAAATTAAGTTTATCCCAAATCCCAATTTATTTCATACACAATTTGACAATTCAGCTGGACACTACAGGTTAAAGGATACTAAACTATGTCAAGTACCACGGCTGCAGCTACTCCAGTATTTTGTATAATTTAGATTCAAGAAACGTTAACAAAAAAAATAACAAATGCATTTGAGGCCAGACTACTCCGAAGGTTTAATTGTAATAAATCGAGAGGCAATAAAAGCTCCTAGGATGGTTACGCAGGTGAAGCCAAAGGCAAAGATGTAGAATGATTCTTCATCAAAGACGTCCGTGAAGGAGGGCAGATACTCGTAAATATGATTGATGGCATCGAGTCCACCACCACCCCCATGTGCATGTTTCTGAGAATGACTCATGACCTCAGAGAAACGGAGAACGTGACCGGAATTGTATTTATAGGAGATGAAGTAAAAATGGTAAGGCTACCAACTCGACTGACCTGCCTATACTTATTGATATCTACACGCAAATGCCTGGCCCTTGCTCCGCCTTAACGCTTCTTCTGGCTCTTGGTCTGGACAGCTGGAGCTTCTGCCGTCTCTGGTGGCAAGAGTGGTAGCAGGATCTTATTCAACTGTTGAAGAATTTCCAAGATGGTCAGATTGGAGGCCTTGAAAATGACTTGCGTTCCGTTTTCTAGATGCACACAGGAAAAACATTTGGTCAGGTATAATCAGTTGGTAGCCTCAAAAACTTCAACCCTCAACTCTGTTTACCTGAGTCGCAAATCGCAATAGTTAAGGAATTTAAATTCAAATCGTGTAAAAATCAACAAAATGCATAGATAAAATGTACGAAAATGAACCACGACTACTACTACTGCATAATATGTGTTTGCCTACAAAGTTATGAGTTTTCATAGGTCTAACAGGTAGCTAAATATGTCATTTTTATATTCAGTCAAGGACATTGATAGCGGCAGGTGTAAATTGTCATCTTTCAGCCGTATTTTATTATTAATCCGAATTCATTCGTGCGAAATCTATTACGTATTAGCAACAGCATATAATTTGTAAGTTTATAGAAATATATATCTACTAGTACTACTAGATGCAGGAGTTATATAATCAATCTAAAATAGGTCAGTCATCAGCACATAAACGCTTCACAAAGTCATCAAACATGTCTACATTATCCGCAAAGTTCATCATCTGCTTGTCAATTTCGTGAAGAGGTGTGGCAGACATGTTCAAGCTCCGGAGCGGTGGTGGATTTTGAAAGGTAGAGAAGAACGTGGCGGGGTCGGCTGAGGGATCCGCTGAAGGGGCAAATGGTGGATGTTTCACACTAACAAACTCGAAGCCGGGTACAGGATTTGAATCAGTCTCAGTGGATGCTGACAATTGTTCTGGTTCCTCACGAACTCTGGGCAAAGGAGCTCGTTTCGTTGGGGAAGTCCGAATAACGGATTTTCTCAAAAGATTACCGAATGGGATATCGTCATGGTCGAGGTCATCTGAAGGCAGAGTTAGTGGTTCAGAGAAGGCAGGGACTTTGGGAGCCGGTGTGGGTTTGGGGACCTGATGCTGCATTGTGCCACCGCTTCCTGGAACCATTATTCCCGTACCCTCCGAAGTGTCCTCCACAGAGTAATGATCCGATTTGATTAAAACCGGAACTGACTCAATGCTGAGCTCCATTTTAGTACGATAGCCGAATTCGAGACTTATGGACCCAAAGGGCGTGCCCACAGATCCAAGCTTAATAATTTTACACTCACGACCCAGAGAGTTGTAGTCCGGATGACCCGTGAAGACATTGTATAGGATTTGGTAGTCACTTCCTCTCATGCGACTCAATTTGTAGGCTGGGACCACTCGTGTAACAGAAATAAGAGATTTCAACAGAAGTGACATACGGTTGTAGACGGTGTAAAGGATCCGAATATTCTGCTCAATGTCGTATTCCTGGTAGTTCAGATTCCAGAGTTCGAGCGGCAGGGTTTTGGAGTCTGCAGTCTTGAGGCTGATCTCGACGAGGAGAGGCGGGGAAGGTAAGGAGTTGGTGGAAAGAGCTGTTTTCGTATGCTTAAGGATTTCGGGATTGTCGTCAATTGAAAGATTGAACCAGTCCGTAGCAGAACTTGTGGGGTGTGAACAACATTTAATTTTTTCACCGAGTCGGGACTGAACAATCACTTGAACAACTTTACAGGTGAAAAATCTGGAAAACTTTTCCAAGTCGTTCTTGTCTTGCATTGACTTTTCCAGTGTATTCGGCATCTTGTCACCTTTTTCTTTAGTCTAGTAATTACCAATAGTCTCGACTATTAAAAGGATAATGTTATGCTAAATACGCAGGTTTTGACCAATTCCAGAAATTACAGTGCACCACGTTAAAACCACGTCCTTGTTTGTATTATACACAATTATTTGAGTGAGCTTATACTTGCAGCTTACCTAATTTACACACTAATTCGGGATCAGACAAGTCTGAGGCGACGTCGGTTTTGTAGATGCACTTATTGTTGGTGGCACGGATTTTGGTTGAGGACAAGTGGAACATCAGATCACGGAAGTCCCGTACATTTGGATGAAAAGGATCAAACTTGAAGACAACTCTCTGCAATGGTCTCAAGTCAACTCGCTGTAACTGCTTGTAAACCGCACCAATGTATCCAATAGGTCTCTTCAAGAAAGGGCCTGAGTGACGATACAAAGACATTTAGGGGAAGTCCACTTTAGAAAGGTCTTCTTGTGTGCTGCGCCGAGTTTACACACAGAGAGAGGCATCAGGGACAAGGAAGATTCCAAACCAAGGGAGAAACAAAAAAGAATAGAAAAAATAAATAAACATCGCATCGTAACAGAATATTACATTGGAATGCATGGGAACCATTCTGTCAGTTATTCGCTGGCAACAATTTATTAAATCGGAATCATTAACCATTACTGATTTTATGCAACAGAGGGAAGTTATTTAATTTATTATATGCTCATTCGTTCCAGTCACAGATGATCTTTGTTACTCGGCTTGGTTAAAATACATAGTAACGATGACGAGTATTTCACAAGTCTGTCTACATGTTATCTGCTTTCAGGATTTATTACCAACACCTTTTTGTGGATGAAAAGTGATTTGGTCTTAGGAAATACTAACTCATGCTTTGTTACATAACTATGACGTAAGGATCAACTGTGATGCTATATAAAACTGGCCGGACGGCGGACGGTTGTATATAAATTTTAGAAACACCAATATTCACCACTACAACGAATTGGGTAAGAAATGAGTAAGTAGTCACTTGTAATAACGTACAAATTGCGTAGACTAGACAGCTAATATGCTGCTAGCAAATTCCCGTCTAGATACTGTCGAAAACATTAATTTGACGAACTATTAAACCACTTAGTCTTAACAATCTCTATACAAATACTTCCATTATCCTGAGCATACACAGCGTGGACAATTTCGAGAGACAGGTCTATTCATTTGGAACGGTAGCACTAGTTAGTGTTGGGCACAAGTTGTTAAAAAGCCGTCAATTCTAAGAACAAGAATACGCTTGTTTGTTTTCACCAACAACAATTTAGTATTCATTTAGTAATATGGACTGCTGCATGGCTTTAGATTAGTTCAAAGCGCAATTAAGCGTGAACAGAGGGAGTTTAAACAATATTCTTTCACTTTATTAAATATTTGGATGCATTCAATTCAATTTAAATTTCGACTTAACAATTGGATTAGGAAATTACTTTTAAGTTGTTCCTAATTCATAAACGAAGCTTACTGATGGATGACTGAAGCGAAGGAGGAAGCGGTGTCACGTGTCACTTATATTCAACTTGACGTTACGTTACTATGAATGTAGATGTGAAAGGTAATTATAGGTAAGTATATACATCCAATATGGCAGCGCAGCGTGTCTCGTGTGTATTATACTTGTAGCAGGTATTACATAGTAGATTAGCCTCATGATGTGGTTTGAAAGCTCTCATGTGCCATGATGCACTTACCTACACCCTACACCATGCGACAAGTGTCAGTGTCATGCCAGTTCACTACAACTTTTCAGCATTGACTTCTTTGACCTTGTTGACATCTGTGATGTTTAACCTGCCCATGTCGCTTTTACACAGTGTGCAGTGAAGCTAAGCTACTTAAACACTGAATTGCTGTAGCTGAAGTCTATAGGTCATAATATGCTGTCCTGTGTTCTGTCAGCTGAGCTAATGAACCTAGGATATCGGAAATCGGAGACTTATCCTTTTCCTTAGTACTTAATCAGTTGTGTGTGCACGTGTAGCCTAGTTGTGTCTGTTTCATATCAAATATCAAGGATAGACAACTTCTAAAATGTCTAACGCAGATTTAAATATTCGAGATATAGGATGTGATGATTAGGATTGTAAATTGTAATTTGTAATACTAATAATATGCGAATGTTGCTAGTCATCATAAAATTAATATTAGTGTCTCTCGAACATCTAATGTCGGTTCATTTTCATCTAACTAACGGGGCGCAACAGGGTGTCTCATCTGTGATGTGAGTTACATTCATTCAAGTTAGATTAGGTTAGGAAGAACGCCCCGAAGGAGTTACGTAAATTCAAGCCATGTTAGGTTAGGGATTTCATAAAGCCCTACGGGCCTAACCTAACCGAACATGGCTTGAATTTATGTCTTAACTCCGTCGATGGGAATCACCCTGTGTATGAGAAGTTTAGCGTTTACTTTACTAAACTTTAGTCCAATATCACTAAACATTCAAGATTTAATTTGACATAATATTATATCATTATGACTTAATTACAAACTTACGTTCGTATTCCAAGCTTGATTGAACGATGTATTGATGAGCTTTAGTTGTAAATAAGGTTGTCCTCCAGGTCAGGTATTGTGCACGAAGACGGGTTGAAATGGGCCAGACACGAGTCAGAAGTCTGTAGTCAGCGCCTCAGGCCTTAACTGAGGTCAAAGTAGATCTTGAAAAAAAATTGGGGATCGGCTCTAATCACTTTTAACACATAGGCTCACTCTTCCTTCTTCGTCTGCTGTCTGCTGTGTCTTCAAGCCGCATCACACACAACACAATTCCAATCTCTTTCCTGAGAACGAATAAATGGCTGGCTGGCTCGAATGTGCTAAGCCCAAATACGGGCTTATACGATTCTTGTAATTAGCTTTATACCCTGCATCCTGAATTATGCTTTAATTATGCACAAAGTCATGCTGTTGGTGATTACAATTACCAAAAGAATTATCGATCCGAAAAGATACGCGGTATTAGTAAATAAAAAAGGATATCATATACCAGTCATAGGCGCGCGTACTAAATCGAGTTACAGTCGAGTTACAGTGTCGAGTTACGACAGTGCTGTCGTGTACTAGTTCAGCATAATTAACTGACCTGGTTCTGGCCTCAACAAATTTTTTAGCTAACATAAGTTTTAAGTAATATGGTAGACATTGGACAACTTTTGTTGCTTCCCGTACTGTAAAGGTTGAGTAATATCTTATATGTATTGACAAATGCATTCATAATGTATTCGTGTGTTCAATTATATTAATGTAACTCCTCCCAAAGTAACTACAGAACGCATTTATTCTAAACCTTATCCTTATTTGTGCGCCAACATTAACGTTTTATCAGTTGCATTGCAAATTGCAATGAGGAAAGGCCTCACATTCCAAAAAAGGGTTTCGAGGTTTAAGTAAGCATATTATGTGAGGATACCTGGATCTATTAGAAGTCACAAAATCATTGATTTGAGTTCAAGGCCTCAAGGGATGTGCCTAATTAGATTTGCTTCGGTGGGGATCCAAAAACTGTTGCTTTCAATCGCCGGAGGCGGAGAAGTTCTAGCATTATTGCCTGAAAACTCAATTTTTCCATCGGTATTGTGTATGAAGTAATTTAAAGGGTTTAACATGAAAATAGCTGCATGCGGACGAAAAAGTTCTCGATTTATAAACCTAAAAAATCTATTGTAGCTAACATTTCGGGGAGGTTCCGGGCCCACAGAAACAGAGGTGCGACCCTACGAGGCTTCACAACGCAGCATTGTGTTTTATATGTTGAAGTTCGATTCGAGGTTTTATGACTGCCCTCATTCAGTTTTCGGGCTTGAACCGCTGACCGGCAGTGTTATTATTTTTTGAATTTTCGCTATGTACTAGGTATGTGACCTAGAAAGAGTGTTTCTCAACTCGTTGTTGTTGTAGTGGTATATATATACTAATACATAGAAACATAATAGCATAGCATGAGCAGCAACCAGCAACTGACATAGCTCGCACGCACACTACTACATGTTGTTGCATTTTGCTGTGCAGTGCATGCACCAGCTAGCGCTGCAGAAAACCGAATGCCGATAGCCGACACTGTAGTGTACCGCCGGATGCCCCTATACCACCGTATAAATCATTACAGCACAAATAAATGAGGATTTGTTCCTCGTTTCGTTATGTTCACATCGAAATTCGAAAGCTTTTCGAAAATCGTATCTGTATATCTATGTTATAAAATATGCACAGAAAATTCGGGAAATTCATAATTTACGTTAAAAACTGGAACTGGATATACAGTCACGAGAAATTGTGCTACATATAATAATAAAAACAGCATGTGCTTGTATTGCATTTGCATATTGGATGTTGGACTGCATAACTGGAGTTTATTAAAAGTACCAACAGTTTTCATTGTCTAATATTTAATTTTCATATACTATCCTGAAAAACTCCCATTGGAATTGTTGCATAATCTTTATGCTCATTCAAAGTTATTTCTGAAGTGATTCATCCGATATTCTGCATATTTCAGAAAATCGTTTCTTCCTAATAATCCGACACACCACACACACCTCGGTCGAGGTTTAAAGCTTGTGAAGCATACACCTAGCAGAAAATCTCTAATCCAGTTTTAATTGATCGAAGCTTGCTAAAGTTGGCGTGATGAAAAATACCACATGAACACATATTTAATTTAATATAGGTACATTAATAATAATGGTAGCTTAAGGTAAGTGGTTGCATTTATTATTTGTATTTTACTCAATTTTACTGATTGTAGCATGAAAGAGGACGCAGTTTTTCCGGTTTGTTCTGCACAACGTAGCTCGAGGAGGAAAGAGTTGAATCTGAATGTATCGTGGGTGAATCATAATTCCATTTCATCGAGGAGGCAACAGGCGGACGACGACTGCTGGGCTGTCATACCTTTTTTGACGACTGTCATCTGTTTCAACCTCACAAAATTGAAAAGGCAATAAGTTCAACTGTAGAACATAACCTTACTTTTACTAAGTAACTTCGGATTTCGGATACCTGCCTGACTAACCTACACCAGCGTGAACGTAAGGATTCAAAACAACTTAAGTCATAAGTACTTCTTAATAAGTACACCTAACCCAGCCGTATTGAATCAGTTTATTCGGTTAATTACAATTACGCTGTTTAAGCTTTTGTCGCGTGTAAATAAGCCTTGCAATACCTACCTATGACCTGCATCCTGACCTGTCACCTGTTGCTGATGTTTAACGTACAGCAGCTGACAGGCTGCATTATGTTATAAACCCAAGATTCGGGTTAAGTAGGTGTTAGGTTACGGTCAGATGTCAGACGCCATGGTTTTTCATGGTCATGAAATGTTTGTATGGAGTCGTTGAGTGTATACGTCAAAGTCATTTGTTATTATTTGGGTGATGGTGGATCATGTACGGAACATCTTGCCATAGTGAACTTGAACGCTCCGTTGCTACGAAGCTTTGAAGTTTGTAACGATGAACGGCGTAACATGTATGTATAACCATCGCCTACTAGTATAAAAAAGAAGTCCTTATACCTTCCTTATACTAGTAGGCGATGGTATAACTTAGTAGAAACCCATCTTCACCCTTGTCTTTACTGGACAATCACCATTACACATTATGCAACATTCAATGAAACTGTGCGTTCATTCAATTCAAGATCGACATTGACTTGGTGAACGACTTGGTGCTTACAAGCAATTCATTCAATTATAAGCTTTGAATTAATATTTATTATTAATTTATGTTAATATTATAACGCAATTGGCAAGAATAGTAAACCCTTTGACCTTTGACCTTAGTTATGTTTCTAATTTTAGCCGAGAACGTAGAGCCTGAACTGGTATTAGCCAAAATTGTATTTAATTTTGTTTTTGTGAATTTTTATTTCAGCTGAGGCCTTTTGTCATCCTCTCCCTATTATCAACAACCCTCCATATTGTGCCGTACCTTCCTACAACTTTTAATAAGAAACCAAGATGAGCCTTCGTACTCCTACTGGAACAGGTACAGCTTTTGTTAATTCACATTGTGGTACTTGGTACTGTGGTAATACAGACTGGGATATTAATTGTTACATGTTTGCCATATTGAGATCATGTTACTATGTAGGCGAGGCAGTCCGCAACAAGCAAATTGTTTTGTCATTTGCCTTTTTCATTCGCTGGAGAATGCTACATTATAAATTATAACATATCATACCTTAATATTAGGTAGGTGGCCTTTTAGGTTTTTATTTATATTTTGGTTTCTCTGAGGATGATGATAACTGGTACATCCATATGCATGTAATATGCGTGTTTAATTAGTTGGAGTAGTTATGTGTATAGTCGGGTAAGGTTGTATGTATTTAGTATGTCAAATTCACTAAACATTTTGTTGAATTAATTAACGGATTATATAGCTTGACTACAGTATGACTTTACTATCATTGCCAAAGGCGTGGTGGGGTTCTAGCCAAGCTCAAAAGACCTAAAACCCGAAAATACGTAATTTACACGAACACGAACTCTCTTCCTAATAACTCGTACAGTGTACTGTGACCTGGATAACGATATTTTCAACAGGATGAGTCACTGTTCACGTTCACTGTTGCCTTCTTTTCATTAGATAAAAGCTTCGCGGTTCTTTGCTGACTAGGATGAGCAACATACGGAGTATTATAAATTCAAACTATTGACACTTAATCAGTTCAGGTCAGGTGAACGACCCTCGGTTTTAATCCCTCGGTATTTAGTTCAGCTGGAACTTATGATTCACATTTTGCTGTTTTAATCTCAGTAATTGTTAACTGTTTCACTCTATTGCCTTTCCCTTACGTGCTTTGTTAATAAGTTGCATGTGTTAATTGGTAATATTATTCACTGAAGTTGTAGTTAAGTACTACACACTGCAACTGCAGTATTGAATTTTCAAGTAATATGTGCAATTGGCATTTAATCTGGCATCAATGTGCAGTTTCGATAGAGAAATAGAGTAGCTCAGAAATGACACCCACCTAAAAATACATAGGTATCACATTATACATTCCATATATACTGAAAATGAAGTACAATGTTTAAATTAATTAGTAATCGAATAGCAGATGAGTTTTTGTTGTATCCGCTTCTCTTAGATTGGAACTCAATTTCCAGTGAAAAGTTATTCTTGTATCTTGAATTCTTCTTCGCATTTCTTCTCCCATTCTATTGCAATTTTACAAGCCTCTTTTTGAATAACAGGAAGTGTTTTATCAATTCTCTACTATCAATTCTCTTGCGTATTCCGTAGGCTTTTCCTCTGCAAAATTGAGTTATAAGCGGTGGTGGAAAACATAATTTCCGCATCTAACATGTAATTTTTGAGTGCACAGTTCACAGTTACTGTATGATTTAATGATCCGATTGAGAGGAATCTGCAAACATTATTAAGGTGTACAAATTCGTTCCTTCCTGTTTCCCCTTACTATGTCTGATTACAGTTTTCATAAGATGAGGTACGTGGTACATGTATTATTTATACACCCGTCTTTTAACAATACCTGTCTTCTCTGTCTGCATTTCCCCGTTTAACCGCAAAGTAACTTATAGTCTCTGTCGACTCGACAGTCTATGTCTTACCGCTCACCTGCATAGTAGCCCGATTCTTGAACCATTTTATACCGGTTCCCCTATAGCTCAAATACCAATGTTAGAAATTGCATTGTAGAAATTGTGAAAAGCATTTCGTCATCCAATTACTGTTACGAACGAGCTACATCATCAGGTAACTAAACTCGGCTCAAGATCAGTGTACGAGGGGAGGTGATTCAGGATGTTCCTGTGCTAGTGTTATCGTGGTAGATTTCCATTCTCACGAATCTTTGATATTATGTATTAGGCTTATCACAAGCCAGGGGCAACAATACGATGGTTTGGGTAGGAAAGGGTTGAGATTTGAGATGCACGACTACTGCTGCAAAGTACCGTTATCTTTCGACTCTGACGTAATAGAGCCAGAGCATGGGAAATGGGAAAGTCTCGAGTTTAAATTCATTTCACAGCTGTGGTCTGTCTACCTGTGTACCAATGACATCTGAGGACTTGCTTTTTAGAGTATAAGATTTTATTTATTGTTGAAACATCAACTGGGCGTTAGTAGTTGTTTAATTTTGGAAGACAGCTTTAGTACTCTACCTTGGAGTTGGTTGACGTTCTGGTGTGCTGTGATGTGACGTAACGTGATACTCCTAGATTATCGTAAAAACCCTTTATGATAACATAACTTACTCGTTAGATTACTATTCACGTCGTGCGTGTCTCGACGTCAAGTTTGGCCTACGTTTTAGTTTCAATTGTGATTTGGATAAGAGAAGGAGCGACGGAGTTTTGAATATACAGCTTTACGGAGCATTAGTATTATATTCAGCTCTGTTTTAGCGATTTTTGTGAACTATTTGTGATAATCGTTCAACTTTGTTTTGTGATATGTTCTGAATTATCTGGAATCGAAATGGCATCTGTGGTGGTAAACGACGATGATCGATTAAATAATAATAACGGGAGTCCAGCCACGGAATCTCATATTGAGTCTAAAGATGAATATTTGGAAGATCCTTTACCCGATTTGGTTGGATCATTGCGAATTGCAGAGGAGGTTGAGCCCGACTTCCTCGAATCAACTGAATATGTTCTCGAGGATTTTGAATTTAGTATTAGTACCAGTGACGAAGAGGATGAGGAAGATTCGGGATCTGATTTAGAATTTTTTGACGCTGCAACAGCCAACAGTGCGCTTGAAGATGTTCCTGAAACGGAGAACGTCTCTGTTGAATTAGAACTAAGAGACGAAGGTAGTGGTAGTGGCGGAGATGTGAAAGTAATTAGAACTCGATTAGGTAGTGTTCGAGCGACAGCCACTCGGATGGCAACCAGTGTTAAAGAAATGGTTGGGAAGCGAAAGAAATCTAAAGCTAAGAATATTCGTGTTTTGTATCATAATTTGGATAAACCCTATACTGCTAGAGTTAGTGCTACACAGACGTTTAAAAGATTTTTGACTTTGGGACAGGGACAAGGTTTGAACTAAGCATTTACGATTTTTATGTAAAAATCATTTGCAAATTTTGTGAATACTGATTTTATTCTACTGTTTAATTATTTCAGAACCGCAATCCTTCGGATCAATGAGCCAGTCCAGCTCGATCAATGACAATATTGGATCCCCAATTGAAATGGGGATGACAGCTGAAGAGCTGGAAGCTGCAAGACAAGAGTGGCAGGCGGAATTGAATCAAATTGAAGAAGAGATTCAAACTTTAAGACAAGTACGTAGATTCTTCATTGATTTCATAATGCGCATTTTTTTTTACCGTGCAGAGATGTTTAGTGCTAGTTAGCTATTCAGCTATAGTAAATTCCACAGAAAACCCAATATCTGTCATATATAAAAAATTTTGCTCTATCCAGGTGCTCACTGCAAAGACCCGAAGAGCTCATGAACTTAAGAGAAAGCTGGGAGTTAACGCTTGGAACGAATTTGCTACTGATATGGGCCAAGGATTGAAAAACGTCCGAGAAAGTGGAGCGTAAGTCCCTGATTATCTGTTGTTTTATTGATTAGCATGCTAAGTTATTGTTACGTACCTTAATTACTTCAATTTAGAAACATTCGCTGTAACAGGCATTCTTCATTGACTCAACACCCTACCAAATTCAGGATTTTTACCATCCGAACATTTTGTTATGATTAAGTAATGATTGTGCAATGAATTGCTAAAAGAATATACCACCGCGGCAGTGACAGTATGCGCTGTCACTGTCCAGTTGAAAAATATCGAAACAGGGTTTAGGTATGCAATAGTTGAAACCAGCAGTCTCTTGCTAGTCCTTGATGTATTCTTGATTACTTTAGCACTCTCATTTTCTAATCTATTTACTTCTAGAGCAATGCATTGTATTTTTATTTTTGTTGCGCTTTTTATACCTCACTTTGTGTGGGTAGATTGAATAGGCGTATTTTGTATTAGATTTTTGATTTCCATGCTGAGCGCGATCCCTACTTAGCATTTTTATATTCATTTTTTCGTATTTTGCATTTTATGTAGATTAGTCCTATTATTGATTCCGTTTTATTTTATTATTTTCCATTTATATTGAATTTTCCCGACTTGGCTCCTGGATCCTGTGTTGGTGCTGTGCTGTACTGTGCTGTTATATAAATATTTATTTGACGTGGATGCTCCTGGCTCTCTCAACCTCTTCTTTTCATGCTACCCCGTATCATTTCATTTTATATTCTTGACCCTTCGTATCTTATTCAAACGGACTATCCAAACATCAACCCCTCGCGGTCTAATCGTGACATGAATTACTTCACTTCCACTTTCTGTTTGGACTGGACTGATCATTGGCCAAAATCAATTCTGACTCCAGTGTTCAAAAAATTGAAGAAACATTTACTGAACTTGGATCTGCTGTAACATCTGCGCCTTTGTAAGCTTATTTATTTTGTTACCTTCAATGATATTATGCTTATATTACTATTTCTTTTCGAACACCAGATTATGCATTGGCTACCTTACAAAATCTATGCAAAATACAAAATTTTGCTTCAGTAAGCTGGTATTTCGAACTATTTCTCGACTGCTGACCGTACCAATATATAACTCTACCACCTACTTACGTCATGACTCATTACGGATGTACCCGTATATCTGATTAGAAATTGTCAACTAGGGACTTTGCAAAAAAGTTTAATTCAGAGCGAGCTCTAGAATCCATTCTCGGCTGGTTTTTATCTATAGAAAGTGAGATTATGCTAGATTCAGGACATCACTCCATGTCCTACTTGTGTTAAAAGGATAAATCACTTCTGCTGTAGTTCAAAACACATGGCTAGAGTTCCCAAGTTGATATTTAGGGTTGCTAATAGAACTGTTATTATTTTGGGCCTAGACTAGACGAGTGGAAAAGTAGTTAAGTCACTTAGGGGACTGCAGATAAGTTGAGAACAAGGCAAAGTGCTTTCCGTTCCACACTCCATGCTGTTACTGATGCACAAGTTTGAGTTTCTATTTCGCCTGTACTGGATTTCAAATTCCCAGCAACTCAAGCGGCTACACTTCTTTCCCCAGAAGGCGAGTGAGAAGATTAGTGTTATTCCAATATACCTAATGTATGTTCTCAGCAAGACAGAGTAACCCGAGTGCTAGACTCCATGGGAAGTCCTTAGATCTCTTGGGAAATCTAATTTGAGCGTATTTTAAAGTTAATTGAAACAGATGAAAGTGGGAGTAGCTATAAGGAAAAACGAAACTTTGGAAAAGTCTTCAAGTGTTTCTTATACCAGATGCTCAGAAAATGTCATTTACTTATTTGCTTTTTGAGACCAGAAGCGTTTGTGGTTGTGTAAAACAGTAATTAGCTGAAGTTGAAGGAAATTGAGTGTTTCTGAGAAAGCAGAAACGAATTAATGAAATGAAAAACCACAAGTGCGAACGGAAACTGAGCTCAGTTTATATTTTCTGGATGTCAATTTACAAAACGCTGTGGGGTATTCCTGCTTTTCAGATTCCAGATGACTACGTCGAGCTTGGAATTGTCTTTGAAGTTATTCTAAGAAACAGGGTCTGTGACATTTGCAGCTACCACATACCACGCAGAGTTGAGATAACGATCAATAGAATTGCTGATTAATATTATGTCGTATGTCGATTTTGGAGATGTCAGATGTCGTGCTGAAGTGAGGTTGTTGTTGCCTTTTACAGTCATTGGTATTTTACGATCGAAAAGCGAATCTATCACCTCGTTACGAACCTATTTCAACTTTACTATTGACTCGCGGCTCAATTATGCTCTGTCAAAGACTCACTCAAATCTCGACAATGTTTCTTAGCTTTTAGGATATTCCTAGTTATTTTTGATTGCATGGGATGGGACTAGTTCATTTTCTATTGGGATTCACGGACGAATTGAAATAACCAATTGGTTTTTGCTTAAGTATTTGTGTCAGACAATGGGTTTTGTGATACCGCTAATGAGATAAAGATGTTGATTGTGTTAGTCTGTCATTTCTCAGGCTTAGCATGTAAGCAGTTGTCAATATAGAGTGATTCTGTGCATTTACAGCGAAATAGGGGTTTCAAATTCTTAGCCTATTTACAATCAGAAAACTTACTGTAGTAT
>JAQFXY010000952.1:0-14566 GCA_034693865.1 Ceratophysella sigillata | reverse complement strand
GGAGATAGCGGACATACATACATACATACATACATACATACATACAAACACACAACCGATTTTATTAGATAGGATTCTTATGCTTATTCCGTCGTCCCGTCTTGTGCCTCTAATGTGTCCCAGGTCACAGATCAGAGTACAGCTAGACCATTTCAATGCTTTAATCTATGTATGTACTATGTTGTTATTGGTCTTCAATTTTAATCTCCTACTTCTACTGATGACTGACGATGACTGAACCCCAAGGCAAAGCACTAGATTTTACAAGATTTAAACCCATCCGGTCGGTCTGGCATCTGGCAGGACAGACCCTGCGAAGCGAACAGCGCAGCGAGGCGATGCACGCCAGAAATGGAAACGGAAACCAAACGTATTTTAATTTTCAATCAAGCTGCTGCTTCTACTGTCGGGTTTTGATTGCTGAATACTTTTTAGGTAAAATAAAACCGATTTTGTTGTTATTGTATGTACTACGCACAGTGCAGTAGCGTTTCTGCTTATCTATACCTACAGAGTATGCAGCCAATAATCGTCAACAGTTAAAAAGTTTGTTCCGCAGAATTTATTCGGATTATCGACATGTACTGCTACTTTAGTCTCTGTCTCTACTACCGTAGTGCAACGTATAATTTAACTTAAGTGATTACGTGTATGTTGAAATTGTATAGACAGACACTAAAATAAATATTGGAATGAAAAATGAAATGATTCAGCAGACTCTAGTCAGCCGAGTTTTATCTATGTAGGTACTAATGTCATAGCTGTTTCGTTTGTGTTTAGCTGCTGATTGTGATTGTGAGTTTGTGAGTGTGGGTATTTATAATTATGTAGGTATTTGCATTTTGCATACATAAAATCGTAACGAAACTAAACAACACTAGATGTGGATGGGTACATGTATAAATCACACGAATAAGATGAGCAGGTTGTAGTTTGTAGTTGTATGTTGTATTTGTCTGTATGTATTGAATGTGTATGTATGCTAAAAATTCACATACTTCTAATATATAAAATACTTCTAATAAAAAAGACTAATGTTAGCCACAGCATGGGATTTTTGATTTTTTGATTTTTACATATACAAATACTTTACAACATAATATCAATTGTAGAAATCAGGGCAGGGCGAGGGGTATCATGTACATCCAGTACATATGATACGAAATTCAATGAGAAGCTTAGCTCATCACTTCCGGTCTGCTTCTGTTCTAATTAAATTATTGTGCATTGTTTATTATACTACACTACGCACTACGCTGTAATTTTTAAAAAAAGCTTTCCAAAATACTTTTTTTGCTGCGTTTCCAGGTCCAGGTTGAGCTGAGCCTGAATGAAATAGGTTATGGCTGAGTGAGCTGAAGGACGTGAAGGCCATCTACTCACTCAATCCGCTCTTTCTCCACAAAACTCCGCATCACATCAAACATCAAATCCAACATCGAACAAAACAAAACAATCACTTCTGTCGTCTCTTCTGCTTTCGCTCTTCGCTTCGGTTTTCTGTTTTACTTTATTGCTTGCGTTTGATCTCTCGGACATCGGATTCGGATTTCGGATCGACGTTGGGTTGGACGTTAGACGTGAAACGTGAAGCCAGAACATTTGTTTCGTTCAAGGAAGGTGTCCGAAGTCAATCAAGAGATTCACTAATCTGTAAGTCAACCCAGAACACTTAATTTATTATTAAACTCAAATGTTGTTTATATTGGTGTACTTCAAACTTAGTTATTTTATTAGAGAGTACTTAAATAGAATTGTTTGACATTTGACATTCCACATCTTCAAACTAGCCCTGACTGACATGAGACTTGGGTCTAGGAGCGGCTGATTAACACCTCAATGACATAACATTGACGCCTAGTATATACTAACGTTCACTTTGCGTTTTATTTTCCATTTTAATTATCATTATGAAACCAGAAACCAGAAAAATCATGCTTATTTGTTCTCTGGTAATAGTCCAACTTTGGTAAATATGATAAAATGGGATTTCGTGTGAACTGCAGATATACTGACAACAGAAGTAAATGCTGTGAGATTTGGAGGTCAAGGTCCGTGGTTGCATGAAGGAAGAGACTAGGTGAAGAATGTACAACGGGATCGGTTTAACGACTGCTAGGGGCTCGGGAACCAATGGCTTCGTCACGCGTAATTTATCAACAGTTCGGAAGACCAAGGAGAAAGTACCAGAGTATTCGAGTAAGGATGATGCGGCTGTTCGACCCTTTGACATTGAGCTCATTGAGCATGAGCGGAGACGACAAGCAGAGGTATGTCAATTCCTAATTATTGCAATGCTAAACTAAACTGAATGCAGAAAAAGTCAAAACTATTAAAATCATCATGTCCATAAAATGCGACTAATAGTAGTTGTATTTTGTATTTGTTTATAATCGTAGGTTCGTTGCTTGGAACTTCAAGAGCTACTAGAGGAACAGGAAATCCCCGAGGATGAAATTATGGAGAAAGTGAATGCCTTTCGTGCAAAATTATTAGCAGAACGGAAATCTGGAATTGCACGAGACAGTTCAGGACGACCCATGTAAGTTTTTCTGGGCGTGGTTTCTGCTAAACCCAAATTTTACGAAGTAATCCGCAATCCTCACAAGATCAGGAATTCCAATTACATACTGTAGAGCTGTGAAATTCTCACACGCATTTTCCATCTATTATTTACGTAGCCACACAATGCTCATACTGCAAAAAATGCATACTTTCACGTTCACACTTCACGTTCTCAGCATACAGCACACCACAAATTACATTGCCTGCAGAAGGGGAAGCCTATGCCTATCCATGGTCCATGCTATAACATGTGGCAGGTGAAAGGCAGTGAAAGGTTCTAGTTAGGGTTCCCCGTTTCGGGTTCTCCCTGCTATGCGCCGTATCGGAATGAGCTATTGATTATTTCACCCTTCTCCGCATCCGCACCGCCTAGTCTAGTAGCATCCTGAATTATTGATTAGTCTGGAAGTGGAAAAAGCTCTCGGGTTCTCTAAATCTTCTTAGTGGTTGGGCTTTCTCCGACTCCTCTGCTTAGTTTCTACTAAGCTCTCTTGCAATAGCCTAGATCAGCAGGCATATACTTACTTTAGCCTTATTTTAATTTATTGTAACTTGTTTCCCTCGATAGCGTGACTCCGAGTGATTAGCAAAATTACAATGGGTTGAACTGTGTTTAGCTCTTAGACAAAAGGGTTATCTACTGTTACTGGTTATTTTATTACAGTAATATCAAAACCATTGTTTTTACCCTGAAGGGCTTGTAAATGTTTCGATAAAATAATTAAGATTTCAAAATTAAGGAACCAGAAACAATTTTTTGGTAGGTGCAAAACTGAATGTAATGTAGTTGTAGCTAAAACTGTAATGTAAATATTTAAATCCAGTCTTCCAAACTGTAATCAAGTCTTCCACTTTGATATTACACGCTACACACAAATGTCTTCCGAAACTAATAATGTAAATTTAGCTGTTAAGCTTAGCGTTAACGAACCAACTCCAAGTACAAGCGAGAGCGGGACAACGATTAAGCCGGATAGGGACAGTCAGGTCGCGAATGACATTAGTAGCAGTAGCAGTTCGAAGCCCGTTCGCACGCATAGAGTTGCCCGACTCCGGATTAGCCAGAGCTCGGGTCATGTTCACAGCACGAGTAAATCCAAGTCAGGCCAAGTTCTCTTTCTGCCATCTCGATCGTCACATGACTCACGTTCACGTTTCATTCTCATTGCTGCATCTCCCCCTTCTTGCTGCTGTTGCTGTCCGCATAAACAGAAAAGGTTCAATAAATAACTGACCTTCCGTCTTGCTCTGTGACGTCACTCTGTTTTGATTAATAATCATAATGTTTTGTTTAATAGTTAATTGCATTCTGTATTCCTGTTTTCTACGTAGTCTCTGCATGAAAGTCGAAATCAAACCACGCATATCGCATGCATGTCAGTCAAATGTCTTCATTCGGCTAAATAGTTTCATAATAGATAGTACTATGCCTGGCTCCTCTCGTTTAACCCTTTTAGTTTTTAGTAATTTGTAAGAATTTGGTGGCATGATGTCATGCGTCCGTACTTTTGTCCCCAGAGAATTTTCTACAAGCTTGAGTTTCCGTGCTGACTGAGAGAGTAAGTATACTTGATTAATATACTTTATTTGTGATTGATTTAGACTGAAGGACAGTCACGAAGTGTCTATGGCACAAGAAGCGAAAAATGAGAAAGCGAAAGATGCATTTGGCATTCGAGCAGATTTCGTTCCAGGCTCGTCAATGGTCTCCAATAATTCGAACCGAACGGAGAAGGCAGTAACTGGAGAAGTAGCGTTGGAGGTAAGCAATAAGAAGATTATCGCTCCTTTTAATGTCTTTGGCTTAAGTTACTTTAATCTAGCCTCGTTTGGACGAATAAACGCACTCCATTGATTAATTTCACGTTACTTAACGTGACGATTTTTTTGCGAATGCCAAATCACACGTATATTAGTCAACTTCGGAGATTAAGGCTTGACACGTTTGGTGCGCAAGTGTTTGCAAAGCCCTAATATAAATTTCTAGCCGTGCTACCTCGCTGTGAACGGTTCTATTAATATGATACCTTGAACCCAATTCATTGCTCGGTATGTCTGGGCGTCTACTTATTTTCAGACTGCCACTTAAATTGGCCCTCAATTTTTGTTTTACGAAAGTTAATGCTGCGGAATTTTAAATACAAATACGGGAATGGTTAGATCATGAAAGTTTGTCAATCTTAAGATTATTAAGTCAGCGGGCAGATGAGTTTCCTTGTACATAGGTATCTAAGTAGTAGACTAGAACGTGCAGCAACTTTCTACGTGAATTCCGAACAGATTAAGTTACATGAGCGTACTTATTTTATGGTAGAACAATAGTTTAGTCTTCCAATTGTTTCTTCGTGTGGAAATGTACTAACTCAGGCTCACTTTGGTACAGGCTCCCAAACCCGTCGAGAAGTCGAAAGTTGAGAAAGAGAAGAAGAAGAAGCGGTCTCACAAACGTCGAGCATCCACTTCTTCCTCATCTTCATCCAGCTCAGGAACTTCTTCAGACGAAGAAACGAGGAGAAAACGGAAAAAGAAAGACAAGAAGAAAAAATCCAAAAAATCTCACCATCATCACAAGTAAGTTCCAAATTGTCTAGTTCACAAGTCACACTGACACACTAGCTTTTTCAGTTTAACCGTCTGTGAAAGCAGGCACGAAATACATACATGAAATATTCAATTGTTCAAAATAGCTCTGTGATTGCTTTCTCAGACGTTTTGAGCTAAAAAATCATTCGGCTGTACGTCATTCAGTGTTGATATAAAGGTTGCAGGAATAGAGATTCACCTCTGTTTCGGAGTACAGTACCTACACGGTTGTCGCTCTACATGGGAGTGCATGAATAAAATCCAAAGATTTCGAGTTTGACGTGGATTACGTTCAAAATTAAAAATAGCGCATAAATGATTATCCATAACGATTTTTATAATTTTGCACTTGAGCCTTGAATATTTAAGATTTCTCCATGTACTCCCTTGTATATCTGAAATCCGACTATTTTTGCACCCCTGTTTGTATCAAACGAGAATGGCGTACGCCGTAAAACGTTTGCATTGTTTGGACACGGGTAATATCATTGTTTTTGTTATGTTACTAAACGCTCACTCATTGGAAGGCTACTCGCTTACTTATGAGCAGCAGCGGGGTTTGAAACTTTGAAGTTCATTCTGTATGTAATTTTTTGAATTCATAAAAATAAGTAATTATACTTTTGCTTGAACTGGATTTGATAATTAGTTATTTGTATTTGATTGACTCACTCTCGTACGTGTGGAAAGCGTAGCGACCTATAAATATATTTTTTCTCATTAATTTTTTTAACCTCACTGGAGAAGTCATCATGTGGATAAACGGAAGGTAAAACAAAAAGTGAATGTCTCGTCACACACACATTGATCATAAATCATTCTTGTAAGACTTCTTCCATAGACTTTCCGTAGGGAAGGAATGTTAAATATTTCAAGTCTTTCACCTATCTGCTTAAGAGGAGGATATTGGTTTGATATTTACACGGGCCCTGCGGCTGTAACAGAATTGTATTTCCTTTGATCTCGACATCGTGGACCTAGGGTATTGGGAGATTACGTCGTTCTATTGTAAAGCTAACGTCCCAGACAGCAGGAGTTTGGGTTATCCTCATTTATGATTTAAAACAATAACTTTGATTTGGGATGACCTTAGGTCAAGTAGTTGACCCAGACCAGCGAGTGCAATGCTTAAACATTCAGCTGCAGTGCGCGTATAGCATGTGTTAAATCAATACCCTCTTCTTAAGCATACTCTATAATTCCTGCTCCTGTGCTTAATAGAGCTCATTTCGTGAACCACGATGTTTCAAAAATTCCTATTTTCTCAACGCATGTTCAATAAACTGCACCCTCTTAAGCCTTATCGACCTGAAAATAGCTTGAATTTAAAGATTTTTGGCTTTCACTGAATATTTTTCAATCTAGGTTGAAAGTACACGGAGAAGTTACATAGCATATTTACTGCCCTTTCTTAACTTTTACCTCATGAATTATGAAGACGAGACTTGAGGCACTGTTTAGTTTATGGAATTCATACTGAATGGATTTTATTACTATTTGAACAGGAGAGACGATAGATCCCGTTCCCGTGAGAAAGATCGAACTAGGTGAGTCTGAAGTTGAGGTATACTTAATGCCGATCTGCTCACAACGAGTTGGCCAGCATTTATGAGACTTTCACGCCGCCATATATTGTATAAGCTGGCCATCTCGCTCTGAACAGTTCTGTGAGCATTAATTATTTAGAAGATAGCAAGTATTTCTGCCTGGAGAATCGTTAGAAGGTTACATGGATGACTAGAAGTCAAATGTTTAACTACATGCGAATCACGGCAAACGCATTGCTGTGCAGTTAGCCATATAAAGCCTTCTCAAGATTATCCAGACATTAGCGATAGCGTTTTAGTATTTTAAATGCGTTATGTACTTGGTTTGACCAGTCCGGTCGTGTGTGGTTGTGAGAATGATGCCTCGTCTTCTTCGTCGTTTGGTTGCCTGACCCAATATTCAATTCACTCTTCATCCACGGAGGACGAGGAAACGGATCACCAACTCCAGCTCACGTCCTGCCTCGCCACCATTGTGAACCTGACGACGAACGGAGTTCTCCGTCAGTCCAGCTCCCCCATTGAAATTATCAGTCTACCAATGAACTACCCACATTCCACTTCTCCCAACAACTTGTCACCGAGTCCTCAGTTCCTGCCCATTCGCATTGAGGACTGCTCCGCTCGTTCCAAATCTCCAAGTCTACATTCCCAATACTCAAGATCCAGCACGAGGTCCAGGTCACCTGGACCAGCTCGACCCAAGAACAAATCTCTCAGCCCACCGCAGAGATATCGGTCCAAGTCGAGATCTCGATCTGGATCTAATTTGTCACGTAGCTCAGGTTCGGACCGATCCCGGAGTCGATCCGCCAACCACTCACAACCCGAATCTCGTCAACACTCTCGCTCAAATTCCGTTTCTAGTCATTCCAGCAGTTCTAGCTCAACAAAATCCAATAAAACCCGTTCTCGCTCATCCTCTCGATCCGTTTCTATTCCGCGTAGGCGGGGGTCACCCTCGTTTCTAGATCGGAGACGGATTACCAGGTGATTGGGCGCGGTTTACTTGTCTCTTCCAATTGCTAATTCAGTTTTTGTTTTTTTATTTTATGATTTCCAGATCGAGACGCTGAGTTATATTATGATTTTCGTTCGATGTAGTATCCTTGTGATGCCCAGCCGCGACTTTCCTTAGTTGAACTCCTTCCACTGGCTGTACATTTCTAAAAATCAGTTTCCTGTATTCTTGTTTTAGTGAACCTTACAAACAACAGCATTGTAAAAATATTAAGTAGGAAACTTATGATTTGTTACAAGTGTTATTTGTTATTTCTATGATTTTTTAAAACTGTAAATAAATTACTGTAATGAATTTCTCGTATGATTTGACCAATTGCATGGAGTAGTCAGTATTCTTGAGCACTAAGCATGTTGTTCTTAAGTTTTAATTTTTAGCTTGCTTCATCGAACTTGCACGAAAGATTTCCAAGCGTCTAATCCGGCTTAGCTTCATGCATTGCTTTGTATTTGTGCAAAGCTGCTCAGAGCGTGTTGGTAAAAGATTTATAATGGCCAACACGACTGGCCCGCACATACCGCAGATTAACACTCGCAAGATAAACGAGCGAAATGCGGCAAATGTCGCTCGCTAGTATTTTTCGCCATATAATATCGGAACCAACACGCTGTGAATAACACTGTACGTTTGAATTTGAATTAAGTACTAACAAACTACTTGATTAATAGTGCCCGCAAGAGACCGATTCCCTACAAACGTCGAGAAGGGTCCGAGTACGACGTTTCCACTTCGTCGGGCTCTGGTGCAGCGGACACGGATTCTGAATCAGACTTTTCCGATTACTAAAAAATTAAAGCTTGGAATTCTTGAGTAATTTCTGAAAATGGCAAACTCAATGACGGTAGATTAACCCAGAATTTGAAGCGAGAATTATTAACCGAACGTTTTCAAAATAGATCTGAATTCTGCAATGAATTGTTACAACTGCCGACTACCCTGTGAATGTGAATGTAAATGTTTTCATTGATAAACTGAGAATTAACAATTAGCTCTAGTCAAATCTGGTCTGTTCTTCTGATGGCGTGTGCCCGGCGTGAATGTTTTCTAAGAGCTGCTCACAGGGAGTTGGCCGCTCATGAACATCACTGCGAGGAATACCGAACCATTTACTTCCATCTCGGCACATTTCCATTCAGTTCCCAATATTTCTAACCGGCCAACTCATTCTGTGCAACTCTGTACATTAATCATTTCATATGATTGTAATCTACAAACTAAGAATCTCATCGGAAGCGATCAAATAAAAGATAATTACTGGTTTGGATAATTATTGGATTATATTGCATATAATTGCATACAATGCATTGTGTAGATTGGATACTAGAAAATTGACATTTCGATGCAGTTCGTACGCTGATTTACATAATCATAATTTAAATATTTACTATTGAGAGCATTTGCAGTATTGTTACTTCGGACCTAGTTTTTTTAAAAAATTCAATTAAAAAAATTTATATATCTCCGATACGGTGGTGTAATGGAAGCGTATCCTGCTCAGACATTTCGGGATTTTTTTTTTATAATTTAATACACCTCTGAATACACATAACGACAAGAGCGCTTGTAATTTACAGAGATTTCCGACCCAATCGCGTAGCATTACAAGATCAAATTACAAAAAAGGTTTCAAAAACCCCATATGAGAAGCCACTTTGGTGTAAACGCCTGGGCTGGCAGCTCTGCCACAACCAATACCAAAGGACACAATTCCTTCTTGAATCCAGGTTCCATTTTGAAAGCAGACAAGCGGACCCCCTCCATCACCCTGTAATTATTCAGCTTAATACATTTCCAGCTTCAAATTAGAATAGCGAATAATTGAAAATCAATCGGAAGAATTACATCGCAAGCATCATTTCCCTCACTTCCAGCACAGAGTGTATTGGGTGGAAGTTTATAGTCTGGCCCAAAATGCCTTTGCAGCTTTCCTTCACATTCGCCATGTTCCCAGAGCGGAACAATCACTTCTTTCAGTATTACCGAGTGGTCTGCATCTAACGGTAATTCGTAAATTATTAAAATTTAAATTCAAATGAGCGTTTTGCTGAGTTTAAGGCTGTTCTCTTGTGGCTGGTTGCTCCTGCTCAAGTCCACTGGGCTAAATGCATGCACTTTTCCATCAACTTAAAACACGAGCCCCGTCCATAAGACGAATTGAATTGACACGTATGATACGTCTATGGAAAGCTAATGAACTGGTGAATCTAAAGCTCGCCATTAGATTTCATGAAATTTTACTAATTGCACTATATTACCGTCTAAACTTTTTAATTTTTAAAGATGCGTTTATTGTAAATTTAATGACGAATTCATGAAATCTAATGGTGAGCTCTAGATTCACCAGTTCATTAGCTTTCCATAGACATATCATACGTGTCTATTCAATTCGTCTTATGGACAGGCGCGTGTTTTAAGTTTTTGGAAAAGTGCATGCATTTAGCCCAGTGGACTTGAGCGGGAACCAGTCACAAGAGAACAGCCTTAACGTTTACCAACTTTCTCCATAATTTACCGCTTTTGAAATTACTTTAACTTACTTTCACTTGGGCGTCCCCAGCCCGTAACCACGCATGTTTTGGAAGTTAAATTAGAACTCAATATTTCCGCTGTTTTTGACGTCGGTTTCGGTGTCGGTAGACATATAGGAGCAATATTTCCGCGTGTCTCAATCTCAGGAATTGTTCGCACAAGGGTCAAAACCGCGATATCATTCTCAAGAGCGGATGTGAAGTTTGGATGTAGCGTCATGCCCTGTACTAAAATCTAACAAGTTAATATTGGACTTAATTCCTGTATGGTTTCCAATTGGGTTTTCACTCACAAAGTACATGGCTGTCGCTGTCGCTATTCGGGGAAATCACTAACCTCAATGTGCGGGACGGATTCGGAATTGGAAGAAACGTCATATTCTCCAGCCCGGATTTTCAGCCTCTGGTTCTTCTTATCCTTGACGTAGGGGCTTATGCAGTGTGCAGCTGTGAGCACCGCGTTGCTGGATATCAGCGAACCTGATTAGTCACATTCGTTCATTCCATTTGTAACGTAATGTAAAAAAAAAAAATCAATCCATAATAATTTAGCCAACCTCCACAAATGTACAGGTCATCTTTGGCTTCCAAAATTGCCACCTGCCCGCGTGAATTAAGGCATCGTTAACTCAATTCCGTTTTAGTAATTAAAAGAAATCAATGCATAAAGATTTTTAATACAATTTACATGCCAAGGCCATTCTTTGAAAACGGCTACAGAGTCCACATTGCCTTTAATCGACGGTACTCCGCATTTTGAGCTCGTCCGGCGTCGTTTGACAGCTGAATTCAGAAGCGGGCTTGTAGTTGCATTTGGGAGTAAAGCCTTGGAATCGGAAGGTTTCCCTGGGTTAACTGATGTGGGAACTGAGCTTGTAATAGTTGCATTTCGGAGAAGCGTTGTTGTATTTTTCACTGGTGGTAGTGGGTCATTCAGGAAGCAACAGACTTGGGAATCGGATAAACCACAGTAACTGTAGATTTGACCCTTCTTGATTGCACAACTCCAGTATTCCATGCACTCGCACGCTCGTTGAGTCTGGGTTCCATTAATAGACTGGGCTAACTGGGGTTGGGTGATATTTACATTTGACCTAATGATCTTTAGATTTAGAGCTGTACTATTCCGGGTTTGAAATTGAGCTGGCGTTGAGTCGATCACAAATATCAAGAAAATTGTCAAAATTGACGTAGCTACATTACTGGTGTACGCTAATTTAACCCCCATTTTTTTGAAATTATTAAGATTTTTGTACTTTTCTATTTGGCGACCTGTTTGCACCAAGTGTATTTGTACTACTGAATAATGTGTTCATGTATTGGTAAACGGATGATATGGAGGTAGGTAACGTAAATGTATGCGGCATAATGGTAAATGTAGATAAATAAATAACTCTGGTCATCTGGTATCGATAAAATCGAAAGTTGTTTTCGCTAATGAGACAATAGATATCCACTCTGAGATTTAAAGATGTTAAGGTTGTCTAAAGTTTGATTGACTGACAATTAAGTAATTAATTATTTTTTTGCAGAGCAGCCCAACGGCCCGGCCAAATTCTAAGTACAATCTATCTACACTTATGTAGGTACAATACTTACTGTGGCAGATCGGATGCCCTAATGAGTTACCTACTTTGCTGTAGGCTACTTAATTGGCATTATATGATGTACGACGTGTGAGGCATGATGTTTGCTTGTATGTAGGTATGTAACTTAGAAGAAATCCGTTTGGCGATATTCAGCCTTATGTAAATCCATTCAACAAGTAATTTTGGTTTTATTCAGATATCTTCTAATTACAAATTAAAATTACAAGTGAATTACACTTTTGACTCAAATATGTCCGTCGAATGATGGTTTCCTGTATTTTGTGTTGTAGGTATGTTACAAGCTTAAGTTTTAATTCGTTTAATTAGGGAATTCCATCTGCCATTTGCCTCGCTTTATGGCTAATCTAGTGGATTTTCCGTATTCACATAGATGTAAATACAAAATACCATCGCTAGGTTTTGAATACCTGGGGCTTGGACTTGGACACGATGTGTACTCGTACGTACAGTGTATGTACTGCGCTGTATGCAAATGAATTAGGTTACCGAAAAATTCTGAATTTAATCATCTATCGTGCTAGATTAGTCCAACTGAACAGGTATGACTCAACTCAAGTGTCACAATAATATTTTCATGAATTGAAAACAGCCGAGATTGCCTTATTACTTTATTACAAGTCAGATTATGTTAGCTTTCATGAAGCGCAGAAATGTAAATCCCATTGCATAACTGACCAGTACTGAACCACGGACACAATTGACATAGAATCCGTTATCAAAATGTAACATGTTTTTAAGGTTCCATATCCTACCACCGTTGCTATCACAAACTATTTGAAAGCAACGGAACAATCCATTAGCGTGTCAGTGGTCAATGTCATCATATCCTTGGCATTGACAGTGATTTGCGAAACCTAGGAAAATGTACTTAGCAAATAGACTCAATCGGCAATCGTCAGACAATGGTACTTGTAATTTAACATAAACCCTGCGCTGGACGGAATGACAAAAGAAAGCTTTATACTATGACAATTGATAATTGAAAATATGCATAAACACATTTCCATACACGATCCATACATGCGGTGGTTAGATTAATCTGTATGTCTGTAAATGCGCACAAATAAAAATATTTCATGAACGTAGGTGAGACCTCAATTGAAAATTGGAAATCTCTTCAAAAACTCATTTATTTATCCGTTATTATTAACCATACAAAATTAGTATATACTTTATCCCCAATCTCAGCAAAGCAGCACAATTTCCTTTGTTTAATGTAAATTACAGTTATCGTACGAATTTTCAATCTGATCTTATAGTTAACATTAAACCAATTAACAATTTCATGTTCTTAGTGTAAATCCAATTTCAGGAAGTTGATTTGAATCGGGCATTTCAAACCGGAATAAAACATTAGTAAAGTCCCCACACTGGACGGGCGAGGAGTAGCAGAGTTTCTGACTTTGGCTCGTTGGTGGGCCCTATAAATAATGCAAATAAACATAAGTAAGCAAGTTGAGACTATTTAGTTGAAAAAAAAATTATAACGTTGTCTTAAGCGGTAATTAAATGTCGGAACGATTATAAGTTTACGCTTACAAGAAGGGAGAATTTGGCAGTATACCATGTACAAGGTAAAATTGGAACCGGATTTTCAAAATTGACTTGAAATATTTCCGAGGCTCTCGTACTACTGGTGTGACTTGAGAGGTCGAAGCAATAGGACAGTAGTTTTCTGTGAGCAGCTCAATGTCGACGTGATACTTCCCTTGAGCACCCGATTCATGCGGTCCAAAGAATCCGTAACTTACAATGGATATCGGACGATTTGCTCGAAATCTGTTATGGCAAAATGATTTTTATAATTATTTCATTGGAATTTCAATAGGCAGACAAAACGAATCTGATTAAAACTTATGTCTTTAAATAATTAATTTTTCTATATATAGACCGGTATCCTACCTGACAACCGCTGTGCACTTTCCGCAAACTAAATCATTGGAATTCCATGGATTTGGGCTCAGCCCACCGAGACGACGTACTGTATAGACCTCGAAATGATTAAGTTTGGCTATGCGAAGAAACTCATATAGTCGCTTGACTTTCGGCTGATCCCCGCATTTCCTGTCATCTATGCCTCCGTTACTAATCAGAGTTGGCATTTCGGAGCAGAAGTCCAGATTAGATCAGAATCAGACGCTCTTCTGAGGAAAGAATTCGAGGTTCTTATTCTTAAATACGATATTTAAGTTACTAGTTTTACTATTATGTCTGACTGAACGTCGAATTTGGTCCAGTTTGACTACGGCATTCAAAATAAAAATATCTGATCAGATTAGGCAAAACTCCCGAGACACAAAACAACGTTCCAGCTCAGCTCTCAACTCACAATTATATTAGTTTGGAACAATAAATTATTAAGTGAACAGGGAAACTTATGTGCATGGGATGAAGCATAAACTCATTATCATCATGTAGGTACAGGTACACTCGTAGTTATCAGTGGTGTGACATGATAGCCACACAACACGCAACAGCACGGATGGATCAAAGCATCATAGCTTTAGCATATTCAAATAAAATGTTAACCTTGAGTAGCTGCATTTAATGCATTGCGTTGTGGCAAGACGTCGCCTAAAACATGTCTCTGTAGAGCAGCTTCGGAACGAAAAATCCTTTATACCTAGTGCATTTTAATCTTTCAGCGCTCGAGATATCGGTCGGCCATTCATGCTGTTTTATATCCAGTTGAGTACTAAATAGATTTACAAA
>JAQFXY010000951.1:0-14580 GCA_034693865.1 Ceratophysella sigillata | reverse complement strand
CCGAGATCTGCGGATCCGAGATCTGCGGATCCGAGATCTGCGGATCCGAGATCTGCGGATCCGAGATCTGCGGATCCAGACCCGGATTCACAACTTTTGGGATCCGATCCTTCGACCACGGGTCCGGATCCAACTACAACTTGGGCTCGGATCCTTTCGGCTCCAGGATCCGACGGATCCGAATCCATTTTAGGATTTATTTTGGCTAATATTGAACATATTTTTGTATCCGGAAACGCATCTGGATCTGTCCGGAGCCGAGGTCCTCGGATCAGGATTCGGATCCGGTCAAAACCGGCGCCGATCTTTCGTTTCCCGATCCAGATCCAAACCTAAATTGGATCCGTGTGGAGCACTAATGAGGAGGGTATCTAAACTCATTGCTTTATGTACACGTAAAAACGAATATAAATTTCTAACCCATGCAATATTCCTGGAATATGATAAGTACTATCAGATTTTAGATTATCTCTAGTCAAATAGAAACCGAAATTAACCCGACATAATGGGTTTGGCCCTGGATTTATTCGCCGATTGTAGATATGGGCAATGTTAGCGGCATCCTCCCGAAAAACGGTTTTGACCAGCATTCTTGAGAGCAGTAAATAAACCAAATAAAGGGACATTTGATTGATTGGATACTGAATCTGATAACTATAGAGAACTGTTCGTCTTCTTGTTAGTTGAGAATTTGCTTTGCAGATACTTTTGATAGCCGCACACTCATCGATATGACGTAAATACATGGAGTTATCTGCTAAGAGTTAATTAGAACAATTATTTATTGCATTCTTATACACACAGAATTGAGAAACACTGTAACGGTTGCTAGAATATGGATCAGTCGAAAGGGTTGAATGAACGCTTTATCTAGTTCATTCATAATAGTGACTATTACTTGTTGTGAGCACCTAAAGTCGAGAAACTGGAAACCAAAAGTCAAATTCCGAGGCCTCAAGCAATGAGTCAAAGTAATGAATTTCGAGACTTCTAACTTGAAGCTTCAAGTTTCTAGACTACACATAACTAAAACACTGTAAGTATTGTAACTTCCAACTTTCCATTCCAATTTGATTACCCACGTCCTTTTTCCGAAGCGTTCTTCCTCGGGAACTTAGTTATCCCATTACATATTGTTACAAATGTTGTTTACTAAGTCAAATCTTGATTTTGGAAGAAGCATTCTCCAGAACCAATCAGGCGACGAAAAAAAAGCGTCGGATAGACAGACAGATGCCGGCATACACCACAGCACGATTAAGCTCGTTATAAAATAGGATTGGTAGGGTACGAGCAAGCGGCGTTTCGGTAACACAAAACAACGTTGCACATATGTCAGCTATTCTTCAGTATTTATGGATACGTTTTAAACAGTGTAGTTACACGGAGCGTACTTGGCACTAGTTCGTATTTAAATATGTATTTTCTAAGCGTTGCGTTAGCGTGAATCTGTTGAGGCGAATACATTTATCAGTCTAGATTAAAAGGTTGATATAATGAAGTCTCTCGAACTCTAAACTCTAGTAAATATGTAGGTAGATTTTAATTTCAAAGTTTTAAAGTCGAACCAAATCTCCCACAGTGGGCCATGGACCTTAAGAAGGAGCAACCGTCTTAATTCCCGGTTGATGCTAACGGATTTTCTTGCAACAGCAACGGCTATAACACGTTAAAGAACTGGAGCAGCCCAGCGTCATCAGTGGTGATTCTAAATCATTTTCCGATTCTTATTATCCACAAAACCAGCCAGATGCGTACAACGTTCTAAGAGTCGCTCATCCGTCTTCTAATCCCAATAAAGTTGTAGTTGGTCACATGGCATATACACCGGCAGCTTTGCGCTGGGCCCTTTGCCCATGGTGTTAATAATGGAGTAGAAATGGATCTTTGCTTCAATGGAAATCAACTGTCCGAATTCAGGCACTCTGTCGGTCTTTCTTCAGCCGTGTGACTACATTGCACATGCGACTGTGCAGCATGACAGCATGTGCAATGCCCTCTGGAGAGAAACGGGAAGCCATTGTACAGCAACCTCGTCCGCTGAAGCCATTACCAGGTCACTCGTTGATGAAGACGTACGATCCAAACTAGCATTGATTTACATAGACAGTAAGCTGAGTAATTCCATGGTGGATTTCTAAGGAGCAGGCTATAATTTGGTCAAGCTCCTGAACAGGAATTCATTTGATCGTGGTTACCAAGGCCAAGTAATTATCAGCGGTTCGGAGGTTATCTACACGGATTAGCTGAAAGGAGCACTTAAGGCTGCAAAAGAGTCAAACTACGCTGTGAAATACTTTTATACATTCAACAGCGAGGGGCAGGACAACGGAAAAGTATGGAACGAATTATTACAGCTCCGTACCAAGAATATATGTAGTATATGCGACTGGCGTTACGATCTGCCTTCCATCCTTATACTACATACCGGCTATTGCGCAGAGCCTGGATCAGAATACGCCGCTGTTGGAATTTGGACTTTGGACAACTTCCTATCCATAAAAGCCTATTGGGCCATTGGAACATATTTCCTTATAACTAACAAACCAGAAGTTGCTAGGTTAACCATTGCCAATTTCGATCTATCAACTCCTGGAAGCACTTTAGTTCCAAAACACGTACCGGAACGAAATGCAATTTTGCATATTGGGTTTATACTTGAAACTTTTTAAATGCTAGTTTATTTTATCGAGGTACTCCCATTCATGGAGCTGCGGCTGCTATGTCAAATCTACGAGTTCAAGCAGAGACTCCGTATTCATACAATTATATTTGAATACACATGGAAATCGCAATTTGGAATGTCTTTTTATTTTAACGATTGGGTTTGTTTATTTTTTAATGCACATTAAATATCCAAAATATTTGAATAGAAGAAAATACCCACCAACCACAACATATATCAGTTTTGATTCAAATATATCTGAAGTATTCGCTAATTCGTGAATGGAGTAAAGTGGCATGTAGCTGCAGAGATAAATAGAACTATCGGTATTCCGGCACGGGATCAATTCAAATACAATATTGCTCAAACGATTTTATGAATTGGTCGTTAATATTGGTATTTCCCATCAAAAGCGTGTAGTACTTCAAGTGTATGTGTTATTAATAATGTAGCAAAAGAAGGATCGTGTACTAGACAGCAAAATGTGACACCTGAAATCTACTTGAACTTGAATCCCACAAATAATATACATAGGTAATATACATAGGACCAATTCAGTTCAGAGTACTCGTACATTTCAATATTCTGGTCGATGAAGTCAGCGATGCATCGAAGTCAGCTCAGACAATTATTGTCCAGTGAACTTTTACTGACGACGACTAGTTCTTGTACTTTACTCCGTGGGGAGTAAAGTGGCATATTGATCGAATGAAACTGATTTTTATGCCCTCGTTGAGCTTACATCATGCAATCCAATAAGCTATTGAAACAAATAGCCACTTCAAGCAGCTCAACTGTTAAAATTGTAGTACAAGTGCAATTATGATAAGAAAGAAAGGTACTTGGTACTTGATATGATAGTAATTCATATAAAAGCACATGACCCCCCTTGAACTTCATCAGCATTCAGCATTGAATTAATAATTTAGAGTTAATTCTAAGCTTGTGAATTAAAGAATTGCAAAATGTCCGGAAAAGCATTGATTGTTACCCTGTTCCTGGGCTTTATTGCCGTTGGACTCGCGCAGAGCTTCTTCGATGAAGAAGTTGAAGCTTTCCATTTCCACACCTACATCTTCGATGTCAATCCCCGACACACCGAAGAAGCCTTGGCTCTCAGGTACAGTTACTGTGTGAAACTGGTTTCGGAACTGGGAAGGATTTTTAGTGTTAATATATATATAGAAGATCTTAACTTAACTATAACTAATCTAACATTATTCTTTCTCTATTGCAATTACAGAAGAAAGACACGCGAATTGATCAACGACGGTAGTTTGCCTGAATGCTCCTTAAACGAGGTATTTTCACAAGCCTTGTAATTCCGAGCGAGTCGGAGAAAAAATTTAACACATTTATTGAAATTGGTTTATTTTCCCAGATTTTCATTGGTTGGGATGGACCTCATCCTTATTCTCAGTACGAGCTTTGCTGCAACAAGACTTCTTTCGCTGCCGCTCACTCCTTCCATCTTCAGAACCATGGAAACCTGTCCGTTCTCATTCATCCATTGACCGTTTACGACATTGACGATCACGTGAACCGTGTTGCATGGTTGGGACAGCCCGTTCCCTTGGATACTGAGTGCCCATGTCTCTACCCCATCCTGCCCAAACCCCGTCCATGCCCAGTCTACCCCGAATACTCAGACGAGATGCCCACGGCCAACAATGTTCAACACTTTCCCAAGATCCCAGGAACCGAAGATTACAGAAACATTTCTGGACTTAACCTCCTCACTGCACACTACTAAAGAGAAGGAACACAAAATTTGAAACCTTTTCCTTTGTGATTTTAGCTTAGTGGTAATCAAATCACATCGTCAAATCTAAATAAAATTATGTGAATGCAATGCAATGAATGTTATTACCGGTATGTTCAACACGCACTTCTAAATTAATTTTTGTACTTGCTTGTTTACGGTGGAAATACGTATTCAACCAACTTCCTGCAAGAGTTTTTACAAAATACGACTGTGCTGTGTCATTTTGGCGGATTTGATAGCATCCACTAAGAATACCAGCATCAAACACTACAAATAAGCTAAACTAGTAATCGTTTGGACATGCTTGTAAACTCGTTATTAGTATAATTGGGGATGTAAATTGCAATTTTAAAATCGATAAAAATCTGGCTCTTAAGTTTGACAAATACAGGTAGGATTACACTAAGTATTATTAATTCAAGTGAAGCTTGATTAGCCAGTTTCTGCTTGAGGAGCCAGTGATTCAGCCTGTAGTGCCTCTTTGCAGTTAAGCAGATGGAGATGATTGACACAAATGAAGTTAGTGCGTAGGACGTTCAAACGGAACTTGAGCATTTCTTACATAAAAAATGTTTTAATGGCTGATGGCCTCTTTAGCTTCACTGCATGCACGTTTAAATTTAAATAGCTGCGTCGCCTACAGAACATAATGCACTTCAAGTTCTGTGGCATGATGATAATGAAACTCTGAGAAAAAAGTCACAGGTGGTCTGGTACTCTTTATTTCAGAAAAATCCTGAGCCCACATTAAGTGTCAAACAGGTAGATTTTACACGAGCCAAAAAGAAATAGTGTTAAACACAGCGGAGGGGAGATTGGTCCTATTCCAAATTCCAATTTCATTCCTTTCCTTTGCTAAGTATATCGTAGGTTCTACGAAGAAGTTTCCTCGCAAAAACTCAATGTAATAAGATAATATAAGATTACCAGGCTAAAACACATTCGGCAATCCAAAGCGATTGTTACCATTTGAAAAATCCAACGACACGCCATTGAACCTAACTAAGAAAACTTAAGTGAACAAAACCTGTTCACAATTTACAATATAAGGTCAAAGGGTAACAGCGGAACTTTCTTGGGAAACTTTTTCCAGGGAATTTTTTCGGTTTTCGAGGCTTTTTCGTTGGGAGCTTATTTGGCAGGGAACATTTTCGCCGTCCCATATCGTGCATTTAAATGCGGAGTTGAGCCCAATATCCGTATCCGTAAAAGTGCAGTAAAGGACTTGGCTACATCCTTCTCAAGAAGGGGTTGTTGTTCTTGACTTTTTCCTTTGGTGTGGTTTATTGATGCATCAACAAACCTAAACAGGCCATTGTTGAAATTGAGACGAATAGAAAAATTAGGCATGGGTGGAGGGGCTCTTGTTCCCTACTATAATTTCCTTCGCCCATTTCAGTCCAAATAAAATAATTCCTAGAACAAGATCCAGAAAACCGTATGGCTACGCAGTATTGCTCAGAAAAATATTCATACGATCCTTGGAAAAATTGAGGTTAGGAAAACAAATCACGTCAATTCATTGGAAAACACTGTAAAGCAAAAAAAAAAGAAGAAACCCTTAATAACTCGGAACTTAGGAGCATTTAGGTACAAAACCAGAACTGAAAAAATGCAAAGACAAGGTAGACTAGAAGGAATAAAAAATGTTGAAAAAACCAAGAAGAATTAAAGAGTGGGAGTACGAAACTAGGAATGACGCCTACGCTCTTGAAAAAATTAAAAGGAGAAAGCCTTCGCTCTCGTCTTGAGACCATTGGGTAATCACAAGAGCTGTACGTCGTGTTGATGCTCCATGTCCGTATATGGTAGTGGCATTACCAACTTCTTCTGCATCTGCAGCTCGCCTCATCTTGTACGTCCGACGGGACTTATGGAATGACCTTGTCTGTCTTCCTAAGAACCGAAATTAAATTCATATTACGAGTACCCAAAGCTTGGCAGAGCTTGCTGAAGAAATTTTGAATGCATGCAATAGTTCTACGAACAAGTTTCCCTAGAAAAAGTTACACGGCAATGGCAAAATGTCCGTCAAATACGCTTGTTCGCCGACTAAAATGCTTTCGGAAAACCCAACCTTTTACAATGTATTAGATTTTCAATCTAACACAACACGATATCTAATATTACCTTACCTGAATATCCAGTTTGAGGCTCACCGGGGAATATTCCACTTTTCAATGAATTTTTTCGACATCCCAACCTCAAATATTTTCGAATCTAAAAATTCTATTTTCACCAAAACGACAGTATCAGAGCATCAGTGCAGGCATCTGCAGATGCAATTGTGGTTCTCGGCACGAGCTGCCGCAGCTAAATGTTCCCCCTGGCTTATCTGTACACGACACCTCATGCTCGTACCTCAGCCTAGCTTTAAGCCGTCATCTCTATTGTCCTGAATCTCTCTCAAGCCACCTACACCTTCCTAATCTCGTCCGCAACAGAGGCGAATCACAGGTTTGGCAAATAATTACCGTCCTTCTCAAAGAACTAGAGCTTCAGTCCAACTCAATATTCACTCCCCGTCTTCACGCCAGACCATGTGTTTCGGCGTCAGCGTCCAAGAACAATGTAATCTCCCAAGTATATTCCTAATGCTTCAAAGGAGCCTAACAACACAGTGTGAGACATTGATCTTGTGACTGTGCTCGTGTCATCCGCCTCTTGAAACTTTACTAAATTTTGTTTGTCACTTATTGTTGACGTTCTGGTGGTGAAGGGCCGGTGGTGGGTCACAAGCAGCGTCGTTCATCAACAGAGGCGTGGTTCGTGTTTACCTTCCTTGGAATTTCTCTGAACCATTTTTTGGGCTTCTCAATTGAGGTGGGTCTCTTTATTCTTTAAGACAGCAAAATGGGAATTCTTCAATAACTCATCAACGTCAATTTGAGTATATGCTTCTCAAGCGGGCCGAAGAGCTCCATAGTATAGTTTCTGCATAATTACTCAAACAAAACTAATAGGCTTATATCAGACGGCTTTCATTAGGTCGACTAGCCCGAAATGGATATTCTAATCAAAGAATTACATAAGGCAGAGGAAAGTTGAAGTGGTTTGAAATGGTTTTGAACCTGATTTTGTACAAACAAGAAACGGAAATATTTAGGTAAATGGAGAATTCCCTTCAACACGTGTGAATCGTGTTAAGGCGCTGATTTGACTAGGATAAGGAACGCATTTGTATAACTTATATGGAAATAATGTATAAATTAATTCCCTGAGACACATGCATAGGGATTTGCTAATTGTACGATAATACCTATAGAAACGGAAAGGATTATGATAGACCACTTATGGAATTCGTTTGCACTACAAATTAATACATTCGTTGATGCGTTGATTCGTTTCAAATTCGTTGATGCTTAAGAGCCTTCAACTATACACTCACGGTTCACGCTCTGTGTTTAGCTCAAATTAAATTAGTATCGCCTTTCCTGATTCAGAATTGTAATTACTATTTTATTGAAATGGTTAAGTAAATAGAAAGAGGCAAAGTGAATAGAAATAAATTAAACTTCAACTAAGTACTATTTACATTGTAATACATTATACGTGAATATTGTCCATAAGCGGAATCCAACCAGCAAAAAGTAGCTGGTTAGCTTCTGGACTCTGCAAGCTGTGCTATGTCTTATCCTTCACATTAAGATAATTTTAATTAGGTACTCCAATGTACGTTCTCTCGAGCGGACATGTTGCATGAGTTTGGGATGGTAATAAATATTCCTGAACTCGGTCTGGGATTAGACAGAAGCTTCTGAATGATGTAATGATTTGTTGGGCTCAGGATTCCAATTTTTATTATGTTATTAGTAAGTGAGTGCCTGTGTTAGCAAATAGCGAGAGCTTAGTCTAATGAAAGGACTCCGTGGGTAGCGTCATGTTTGAATCCACAGGAAATTGTCACCTGCTGCTCTCGTCTTGAACGAGAGAGGAGAAGACAATTGAAAGGAATTTAAATTCTCATTGGAAGGATGATCATGCTGAATACTGAAGCTCGAGTGATTACACTCATGTAGATTAGACATGATGATTGCCATTCAGCTGAGCTACAAGCATTATCCTTTCAAAAAACTCCTTTTGTCCATGTCGATACAGTATTAGGAGAATCAAGTCGCCGGTCCACGGAGTGTCTTTGCACTTATAATCGACTCTCGACGTATATAGACAGATCTAATCTGACGACTTAGAATCGGCGACATTGTTCTTCTCAGTAGCCTGTTAGTCAACTTACGATGCGGCTCTTTTTACGAGTTTTCTGCAGTATTATAGCAGCCAGAATTATACAATGTATGTAGAAATTAGAAATACAAATGAAATAATGTTTTGAGGATTACGAGACTCACTAGTGTAGACTGTTATTCTATTTTCTTGTCTCTTTTGAAAACAGAGCTGCTCAGGGAGAGTTTGTCAGCCATAACTTGCCATGGTTACGGGTACCTTACCTACGCTTATCAAGGGGACAGCTAATGAACTTCATATTAATATGGCATATGGCCGGCTCTTATACTGGAATTTCGATGTGCATACCAGATGTAAAGATCTAATAAAACGATTTGGATTCGGCGACGCTGGACGCTGTCTTTTTTAGTTGTAGCAAGTTAAGGCAACTTATACACAGCTTTCTTTGCGAGGCTTATGCGTATTTGCATGCTGAATCATAGTGTGTAAATGCAAATAAAATAATGCATTCAGGATTATGAGATTCAGGAATTTATATTAAATATTCTGATTTCTTATCATTTTTGAATAGAACTGCTCATGATGAGTTGATCAGTTATTAGCATGCACATATCAAGCGACAACTGATAATCTCCATAGTGTAAGTATGTGTATATGGCATATGGCTTGTCTTGTACAGCTACTAGGAGAATTTAGCATTTTTGATTAATCCCATTTGTGGCAAATTGGACGGTAATCTTAGAAAAATCTTGATAATGACTTTGTACAAACTATATAACATATAATTCTACTCAGACTGAAGTGAGTTAAAACTACGAGTCCTTAGCCTCAGAATCAGTTATGGGTCCACGGAGAGAAAATCCACTGTTATAAATGCTTTGAGGGCTATGAAACGGACAATAAAGCAAAGTCAAGGGGTGTAGGTGTATTGTAAAGCGTTGGATTAAATAGTGTTTGTATTTAGAATTCCATTGTGATGGTGCTGTAGTGGAAGGGGTTATAGAAGCTAGGACTAGGCTACTCTACAGGACTTTCAAGCCTCTATGCTACGTATTATGTGCCGTGTCACGGGCCAGAGAGCCCAAGAGATGGCCAAATAGATGAGATTAACTCTGTTCCCAACTCTGTTTGGGGAACTATTACTCAAGAATTCACACACATTTTTGGGTCTTTCCTCTGACAACAAAGCAGTGGATGTAGTAGTCGGAGTAAGGTAAACGTGATTAGACTCAACACTAGGCGAGTCTGTACACCTTCCTGTCCCGTATTTAGACTCCATGTGCCTCTGAACAGCAGCAGACATTGACTTGTGCAGTTGGGCCTGATTCACTCTCCTCCGCGTCTACGGTACACGTCGTCCGTATGTGGGAAGGTGGGAAAGGGTTGAAAATAAATTGTAACATTAAATCAAGGCATAGCCCACATATAGGAACGGATCCCAAAACGCACCACGTGGAACGGACACAGCACACAGAAAGTCAAGGAGTCATGTAGGAATAATGAAATCAACGTGCTACTAAACAATACAAAATGATTCAATGTTCCCGTGCTCATTTTTTGTTGGTAAATTCAGTCTAATTCTCGACTTAGCTCTGTGACTACATTAGGCTCAAAAGTCTTGTTTGAAAGCTTGGAATATTTGATAGTTTAAACCATGTGTGGAAATATTTTTAAACATTTAGTGAAAGTTTGTGTTTGAACCGTGGTTCGGTTCGAGAGTTTAATTATGGAAGTGTCAGTAGGTTTGAGTGTGTCAACGTGAAAAGTTGTCATAAGTATCTGTTTAGTAAAATTTGCATTTATTCTCCTTTACCGTAAAGAGACTGAAACGAGGGCGGAATGAATGCTGAAGTGGAGTCGAGAGGGCTTGTGGCCCTGCAGGCCGGTGGCCGGGTTCCTGAAATGCTGGGCAATTTTCATTTGGATGATCACAACGTGGAGGAGTGGTCGGATGCCACTGAGCCTGGACTCCGACATCGAGCCCGGAAGGAAGTTGGGAAATGGGTGGATCCAGACAGAAATGCGGACATTCAGTACCAAAAGGTAATGCATTGTATTCGGGATTCCATTGTTCTCCAATTCGGCTGGTCTCTGGCTGCCCTATTGTAATTGAGAGTTATTCCTCTTTCCATTCTTGCATTATAATGAGCTATCTGTACTTTTAATCTGTTTTTAATTGGATTAGATAACGTAGGAGCTAAGAACTTTTTACATAACTCGGCTGCACTTCGATGACATGATAGACTAGTCGACAAGCATAGGCTACAGGCAAGGAATTCATGTAACGCGTTGCTTTGAAATGAGAAATTCCTCATGCATCGCTCCCTCGCTCTCTAAAAATACTCCGTACATTAATTTTAATGGTTTTTATTAAATTATATACAAGTAGACATACCTAAGTTAATGATTTCTACTAATTCAACACTTCATCATATTAGCGAAACTTTAATTTCCAAAAAAATTGGCACTAAACCCAATTCAGTCCCAGCCGTCTGCCCTTCACGGTTCATCGTTAAACTTGACAGCTTAAGTATTAGGAATAGGGATTATTATAATGCCAACGCGTTCCAATGCATGCATTCCTCTCAATTCTTTCTTCATCAATCATCACGCTGCGCTGCTCTGAATGTAATAATTGTATTTTCTAACGAAGTTGTTAAAACATGTAAGACATTCGAAGATACAATAAATTATTTCATTGCCAATTCCAGTATTTGTTTCTCAATGTCAAACTTATTTAAATTATAATGAGGCAATGAGGTAATAAATTCCAATTTAAAGAGCCTAAGTCTCATTTCTCAAAAAAAGCTATTACTACTTATTTTCATGACGCATGCAAAAAGTGCTTGAATCTTCCTACAGAAGGACAACAACTTTCAATATAATGCACTTATTTGCGTACACCACCCAAGATATGCCTAAGTGAAGAATACCTTACCTTACGTAGACCTGCGGTAGTTGTCGAATTCTTTGAAATAATTTTGAAAAAGGAAATACTTCATTAGGCCCTAATTACATGTTGTAGTATTATAATGATAAGTCACCAATAGGATGTAGTAGGGCTAATTTAAAGCCTGAATTTGCGCGAGTGAGTTGAGTAGACCAAAATGCAGATGCATTCTCCGTAGAGCTGCCCAATGCTTACCTTGCCGCATTGTTATTATGGCAAATGTATACATTGGGACATGACAAGTGCAGTGCGACACTTTTGTCTGGAATGTAAATGTCTGACAAACTTCGTGCAAGCAGGCCTGTATATTCCTTGTCAAGATTAATTCTGCTGAACAATAATAATGAAAGATTTGGGCACCACGCCTATGGACCACCTTCGCACATTTGAGAACGGACGCGCACCCATCACGGCTGAACTGAGCTATTCTCCGTACGCTTACTATTACTTAACACCTCTTGATTGGATTGTGAAAAAGCAGTCTTCCAACGCGACTCCCTGATATTTTGGTCATGGTAATTAAGTAAATCAGACTCAGTCTGTGCTTCGACCTGTACGGACCTTTATTCCTTGTGTTTCTTCCAGAGAGAAGACAGCAAAAAGTCTGAAACGGGCCAAGAGAACCAAAGGACTGAGGTGATTTCGGGTACGGCTCCGGATTCGGCCTTCCAAATCGTGCGGACACATCGTCAAGTGCATGACCGAGCGGATGAGGCGGGCGGTGGCGGCGGTTCCCGCTTCTCTACGACCTCAACCTCCTATCAAATGAGTTCCTCACGAGGGATTCGTTCGAGCTCCAAGGTAGGCCTCTAAGCCCAACAGCTCACTCCCCATTACCACACGCTATCTGGGCTTTTTCCTATTGTTTCAAGCTTATGGGATTTGAGCGAAACCCAACTCCATTGTTTTCCTCAGTAGAATATACGAGTACAGACAATTAATCAAGTTCAGCAGTCGTCATCTTGTCTTGTGTAAAAATATTGTGGTATGGGCTGGTGGCAGAAAGGTATTTGCATTCTGATGTGATTTGTGATCCCTCTACTGTTGTGGTACCTATGCTTGTAGTAGTAGAGAGTGAATGGCATTGTTCTCCACGCTTCCCTATCACCCTACTTGGGCATCAATCAGGTGAACGCTGGTGCATAGTAAACAACTTCAGTGTCAATGCTAGTGAAAAATTGTGATTGTGGCCAATTTCTTGAGGTTTCCTGAGGTTCACTAAGAACAGGCATACCAGAAGACGTAATTTTGGTTGTCACATTTACATGAGGACCTAGCTAATTGGCATACCTGTCACTCAATCGAGCAAACGAGAAGCCTTGTGCTACAAGCTCACTACACGTTCGGAAAATGGTAATTGCTATAAAATGTCAATTTCTGAATTTCGTGTTGTCTTTATCTACTACGGACTGATTACCCCGATACGATGGATTCACTAGTCACTGGGAATTTGTCCCTAATAATCCTAGTGTTGACCCTGCTTTGCACTCCAAACAGAGCGTACACACCCCTCGACAAATCATACGTAGAATTAGCATAATACATCCTTTAACGTCCGGATTGGTTCACTATAAATTATAATCGAATTAATTGGAATCCTTTTATTGAAACTGAGCTTCATTCTGTATCCTGTACCGTAGTAAAAGCAGGAGAGATTCTATGTCAGATCTTCTTTTTCTGACGGCCAGGCGGGATGAGTGACGTTTGGAGACGTAGGATTTGGCCATTCGAATGATTTCAAACTATTAATTATTATAATCAGTGAGGCATATACCCGATGGGAAAAATTATGTCTAATGGCTGTCTAATTAAGGCATTGTCAAACTTTTCATGTGTGTTTGGAAATGCGGCATACAGAATGGTTTATGGATTGAACTTTCTTTCTACCGCGTTAGACCAAAACGTTGTCGAACACAAAGTTACCCAAAAAACTGTCGATGTTTTGTTTTTAATCGGTTATACATATTGCATTAGCCATAAAAATAAATTTAAAACTAAGGACGAGTCATACATAATTCTTTATGTCTACAGTTTTCACGCTGCCTTTGTATGCAATTCGTTAGAGTTCCGTTATACCATGGGCCATTGGGTAAACTTTAAAACAATAGGGATTAATTTTTACATTACATAGCTATGAAAACCCAGCTTTTATACTTTGATTGATTTAGAAATACAGTATCATCTTGGTGACCTATATCTTTTAGTATTGTGCCAAAATGCACTGAGTTTTAAATACTAGTTGATGAAGAAATGCTTACTTCAGGCTTATTTAATTGGTAATTCTTATTTTAGCGTTAGTATATACTTTGTTCCATATAAAAAAAGTAAAACAATTTACAATTTTCTGCATTTATTTAATCTTTACAAGAAGGAAACATATCATGTATAATTATTGGAATATTTTTTGGAGACTTGGAAGGACTATTAGAAATCCTCAATAATTGTTTCCGTTGTCAGATTTTTAATTAATTAACGCGATTCAGTGGGAAGTGGAACCGTTGTGCTTAAATGCCGGGTGGTTACACGCTACCCGAACGCATGACATGTAAGTAATTAGGTGTATGATATTTCATATACCTAATAATACCTATATGTAGGCCTAAGTCCATATCCGCTATTCTCGCTAAAATTCACATTTAAATTTTGTGTCATACTATTGACTATTGCTATTGACCATTTTATTCCAATTCTTTCAACAGTCAATCAAAATATTTTGCTTATCAGTTCGTTGATATATTTTGATTTAAATTTTAACTTAGACTTGAATACTGACTTATAGCACACTCAAAAATTAAAATCTCACTGCTACTTCTGGAATGAATTACATGTTATATAAATGAGAATGGAGATATATACTTGGTAAGTTAAATTGTAGTATATCTCAATCCAAGTTAATTAATACTAAATGACATTATTAGTTGTAGTAGTGGTAATCAATTCGTGTGTCATTGTCATTACATCGCATTATGCAATTGCTAAATCAAACTTGTCGAACGAAGAAGTGTAGAGTGTAGAAGA